>JAXCGZ010014798.1:0-11175 GCA_037179515.1 Halocaridina rubra
AAAATCAGCATTGGTGAAACCTGTCCAATGTTAGGCTTTTTGTGATCCAGGCCTTAGGGTTATGCATCTAATACACTGGAAGCACATTCTTATTCTTATTCTTCAAAGCCCTAGGGTTTTTTGACTTGTAGATAAACCCAGGCTTTAACATGAAGCCCGCAGCATTCCCACACATCATGAGGGTAACACGGTCTTTGTGCACTTTAAATCCTGGGACTTTAGTTTCTTCCTTAAAGAGAAAAGTGCGAGACGGCATTCTCTTCCAAAATAGGCCAGTCTCATCCATGCTAAGCACTTGCTCTGGAGCATATTCGCCTTCATCGATAATTTTCTTAAAATCGTTGTTCACATAATCTTCAGCTGCAGCTGTATCTGCAGAGGCAGCTTCGCCATAAACCGAAACGTTCTTTAGGCCATAGCGTGTTTGAAATTTTGCGAACCATCCCATGCTTGCCACGAAAGATTGTTTCCTCGGAGGAGAATCCTCCTCTCCACGGTCGCCACTGTCGTCGTTGGGTTCGTTTGCAGCAAATGTATCGTACAGCTTCTTTGCCTTTGTTTGTGAGATATTGGTGTCTATGCTGAAGTTCTTCTTTCTGCAATCAGCAATCCACAGAGTACTATTATCTTATTGCGGGGTGTTACGATCCTCTTCGCTGTTTTACTAAATGAAATAGTCGCTGTTTTCCTGATATTTGCCTTGTCCTTTCTGATGCAGCGAACAGTAGATTCGTTAAAGCCAAAATGGCGGCCGACATCCGCAAACCTTCTTCCTTCATTCAACATATCTATCAGTTTTACCTTATCTGTTATAGTTAACATCTTCCTTTGCCGCTTAGGCTCACTACCAGAAGCCTTAGAAGATGAAGGACAATTGGGAGGTATTGCAAAGGTTGAAATATGTGAGTAAAAAAAATTACAAGCACAACGTATTAAGAAGCACAATGCGAACGGCGCACATATGTGTTAGACTGAACGGGTGAGGCGAGACAATAGAAGATGGTGGGAGAACCAAGCTTCAGTCAAAAGCCAATCAGACCCCATGATACAGAACATACAGAAAAACAAATCTGTGATTCGTCGTCTCCCACCCTTTCAGCCAATAGCATCCCATGAACTATCTCACGTAGGTGCGAGCCTTTGCGTTTTCCAAGACGCCAATACAGTGCACGCTATCGTACAGTATTTCACATGGTGCAATACTGTGAGTTTTATGTTTAAATTTATGTTTTTTACTATTTCTTACTGTTTTATTATTCTTAGGCTAGGAAATACTTTTTTTTATCAATAAAATAATGAAAATACTCGAAATTTTAATATGTACTACCTCACATAGGTGCGACCCTTTTCGTTTTCCGAAACGCTGATACCGGTATCGTATTTTACATGGCGCAATACTGTGAGTATTTATATTTTTTACTGTTTTATTACTTTTAAGCAGGCCATACACACATGGAACTGGCAAGGGATTTGTCCCACTGGACAGCACGGGCTGGCCAGTCCGGTTGAGAAATACCCACACACACTACTGCCTTGCCAGCATATTTCAAGAGGACTGTAAACATGGTTACGTAATTTTTAATCACGTGTCATACGTACCTGGGAGAGGACGTAGTACTGATTCCTTTTTCCTTAGTGTTTAAGCTTTTATAGATCGTTACATAATTGCACCAAGTAAAAGAAAAATAAGTCCAATAATAACTGTACTATTATTACAAGAGGAAAAGGAACATGAAATTTTCAAGAAAAAGCGTGATATATGGGTGAAGACATGGCTGAAAAAAAAGGGAAGTTTTCGTACATGTCTTTGTTGAAGGAACTGAAGGAAAATAACCCAGATGATTTCAGAAATTATTTGCGAATGACTGATGATGCCTTTAGAGCCCTTTTAGCACTCTTGTCTCCCAAAATAACAAAGAAAGATACACGAATGGGGATATCAGTACCAGTCGACCTGCTAGTCCATCCCCATACACACCACAGACTAGCGGGGATACTGCCAGTCTTGGCGAGACTGACCTGTCTGGTTGAACATGTTGAAAAGATGACGCAACAGGCCAGGCTCTCCGGATCTGTCATTACTACCCCCCATACACTCAAAAGACTGACCGGTTCCTGCTAGGCTCGGTAAAATCAGCATGCCAGTCTATTGTGTGTATGGCCTGCTTAAGGCTAAGAAATACATTGTTTTATCAATAAAATATTGAAAATACTGGGAATTTTAATATATGCCAGCTCATGTAGGTGCGATCTTTTGCGTTTTCCGAAACGCTGATACCGGTATCGTACTTTCTATGGTGCAGAGTTACATGTTTAAATTCATCTTTTTTTTTTACTATTTCTTACTCTTTTATTATTCTTAGGCTGGGAAATATATTTTTTGTATCAATAAAATCATAAAATAATGAAAATACTGAAAATTTTAATTTTTTAATATATATATATATATATATATATATATATATATATATATATATATATATATATATATATATATATATATATATATATATATATATATATATATATATATATATATATATATATATATATATATATATATATATATATAAAGTGATGCGCTGAATTTGCAATAGGTGAACTGCGATATAGTGACGGGTTACTGTATATATATATATATATATATATATATATATATATATATATATATATATATATATATATATATATATATATATATATATATATATATATATATATATATATATTCTGTACATATATATATATATATATATATATATATATATATATATATATATATATATATATATATATATATATATATATATATATATATATATATATATATATATATATATATATTCAAATAAGCACACTACCATATGTGAAAACATGAATAATTTTTACCTCGACCGGGACTTAAACTTAGAGCATATAATTACTATGCCAAGGCACTACCAACTACATCGCAGAAGCTTTTAAAAGGGAAACAGATCTAACAGCTTTTATGTGCTATAGTAAAGATGAACTAATTCTATCTGAATGCCACTCTGTTCATATTACAAATTCCCCCAACCTTACTCGTGGCTTCTTTTTCGCATTTAATTTAACTCCCAATCTTATTCGGGACCAACAATAATCAAATAAGCACATTACCATATGTGAAAACATTAATAATTTTCACCCTGTCTGGGACTTGAACCTAGGACATATAATTACTATGCCAAGGCACTACCAACTACATCACAGAAGGTCTTAAAAGGGAAACAGACCTTACAGCTTTTATGTGCTATACTAAGGATGAACGCATTCTATCTGAATGCCACTCTGTTCATATTACAGTTTCCCCAAACTCACACGTGGCTTCGTTTTCGCATTTATTTCAATTGCCAATCTCATTCGGGACCAACAATAATCAAATAAGCACATTACCATATGTGAACACATAAATAATTTTTATCCCGACTGGGGCTTGAACCTAGGACATATAATTACTAATCAAAGGCACTACCAACTACACCACAGAAGGTCTTAAAAGAGAAATAGACCTTACATCTTTTATCTGCTATACTAGGAATGAATGCATTCTATCTGAATGACACTTTGTTCATATTACAGTTTCCCCCAACCTCACTTGTGGCTTCATTTTCGCATTTAATTCAACTCCCAATCTCATTCGGGACCAACAATAATCAAATAAGCATATTACCATATGTGAAAACATGAATCATTTTTACCCCGACCGGGACTTGAACTTAGGACATATAATTACTATGCCAAGGCGCTACCAACTACACCACAGAGGGTCTTAAAAGGGAAAACAGACCTTACAACTTTTTTTGCTGTACTAGGGATAGCAATTATACGTCCTAGGTTCAAGTCACGGTCGGGGTAATAATGATTCATGTTTTCACATAAGGTAATGTGCTTATTTGATTATTGTTCGTCCTGAATGAGATTGTTAGTTAAATTAAATGAGAAAACAAAGCCAAGAGTGGCATTCAGATAGAATGCGTTCATCCATAGTATAGCAGATAATAGCTGTAAGGTTTGTTTCCCTTTAAAGAGCTTCTGTGGTGTAGTTGGTAGCGCCTTGGCATAGTAATTATATGTCCTAGGTTCAAGTCCCAGTCAGGGTAAAAATAATTCATATATATATATATATATATATATATATATATATATATATATATATATATATATATATATATATATATACACAACCCTTGATTTAACGGACCTTGGATTTAATTAAAAATCTGGAGCAGCAGAGTTGGTATTTTTCAGTTGTGTTACCATTGGAAATGAGCCACTGCTTGAAAAAAAAAAAAAAAGAGAGAGAGAGAGAGAGAGAGAGAGAGAGAGAGAGAGAGAGAGAGAGAGAGAGAGAGAGAGAGAGAGAGAGAGAGAGAGGAGAGAGAGAGAGAGAGAGAGAGAGAGAGAGGAGAGAGAGAGAGAGAGAGAGAGAGAGAGAGAGAGAGAGAGAGAGAGGAGAGAGAGAGAGAGAGAGAGAGTGAAAAGTACTTTGGGCTACCAATAGTTCAGTGTATCACAGTGATAACTATACTAACAATAATAATTAAAATAAATTCCCATATACCTTGTATACACAATTTTCTTCAAAAAACATATTAAAGAAAATAATTAATGAGAATACTCAAAGATAACTGAAAATCTCTCTCTCTCTCTTTCACATTCACAAAAATAAATATACTGAATTTTTTATATTTATATTGTACAGGTATTTTACATTGTCATAATGGATGCTGAGCTTAATGTTGTGCTTGAGAAAAAGTATTATTTCTCATCTCATAATATAATTGTTGCCACTACAGACCCCAATTCAGAAACAATGGACAATTGAATTTAATGAACCGAGGCCCCCTATGAGTCCATTAAATTATAGGTTAAGTGTATAAATATGCTTCTTACATTAAAATATGGACACAGTGTGATGATGTATGGCTGCTTCACTATTGTAATTACAGTTACAGCTATCTTGCAAGCTCCTTAAGACCTAGTGACTAATTGAAAATCATATACAACTAAACGCTTATAGATATATGACTCATCTGATAGTGTTATATTAATTTTACTTATCCCATATGTTAAACATAGATCCTATTGCTGCATAAGTCCCAAAATGTACTACAGTATATCAAATGATGAAAAGTGTCAGAATACATCAAACTACTGCTCGACTATGAGGCAACAAGCGATCTTCACCAATGCAGATCTGCGAGTAAACACATGGTTGCCCGGGCAGATGTGTGTGTATGTGCGTCCGTACCTCTAGAATTGTTCGTGAGTCAATTCAAAATTTGTTAGAAAATTGTGATCAAAGGTCGATTTGTTCGTGTGGGTATATATATATATATATATATATATATATATATATATATATATATATATATATATATATATATATATATATATATATATATATATACACCCAGTTCTTGGAGTAACGCAAAGATAGGTTCTCACAAGTGATGTGTAGTGCAAATATCGCATAATGTAACAAGTCATATTCCATAAGAAATGAAGATAAAGGGCATAGATACGTTTCACAACCGTACATAGACACACTATTCCAAAGATAAAGATAAGTAAAACATATTTTACAAGTACATAATAAAGCAGAAAGACCTGTAGCTATTTTTATTGAAATGATAATTCAGATTTACTGTGCAGGAAGCAAATTAACATACTCTATTATGCGGTGAGCAACAGGCATACACTGGGATGTACATGGTGGAGGTGAGCACGTAACTTAAGCGGTAGAAGAGGAGGAGAATGCGGGAGAACGAACCTCTATCTGCAAACATTTTGCCGCCTCTGAATCAGCTGATGCGCTCTGGCAAGATTTGTCCCTGACGATATTATATGGCAAGTTTGTTTGCTGTTTGTTCTTAATGCTCATCCACGTACATAGCATTTTCTCCATAATATCCGATCGAGAATATGAAGACTCAAGCGAAATTAAACTAACACCAGCTTTTGCAGTTTTCTTTATTCTTTCCGCATTTTCACGGATAGTGCGCAATGTACATGCACTGTGCTGCATCAACAATTTTATAGCTGCCGTACTCTCACCACGCTCATAACAGACCAACACTTGAAGTTTTACTTCAAGATTTATTTCCTTTCTCGCTCTTTTGGGAGTAGAAGCACTTCCCCAGTCTTTTCCTGGGCGTTTACTGGCCATGATACTACAGTATATTATCTGTAAAATAAAAAGCACAGGAAATACAAACCTTAACACAAACACAGTTAGAACAAGCAATATATCCACGCAGTATGCTGGGTAAAGAGACACTGAAGCACATGGTAGCATGGCGGAAAAATGCCTTCAAGGCAGTCGATTATTTACTAAAGTGAATTTTTTTTTTCCCCCAATTTTTTTGGGTGGGGGTTATTCGTGTACAGGTGTATTTCACATTTTTTTACTATTATTTTTGGGAGGCGTTATTCCATTTTCGCTTATTTTAAATACGCGCAAAAAGCGAACTGAGTGTAAATATAAGTGTGTGTGTGTGGATTGTCATGTCTACATAAGGAAATTAAAAGAAATTTTTAAAGGATTCATAATTTCCTTCAATTTCCTTACGTACTCATTACCATCCACATTTACAATACTCACGTGCTTCTCGTGAAATGAAATCACACACACACACACACACACACACACACACACACACACACACACACACACACACACACACACACACACACACACACACACACACACACACACACACACACACACACACACACACACACACACACACACACACACACACACACACACACACACACACACACACACACACACACACACACACACACACACACACACACACACACACACACACACACACACACACACACACACACACACACACACACACACACACACACACACACACACACACACACACACACACACACACACACACACCACACACACACACACACACACACACACACACACACACACACACACACACACACACACACACACACACACACACACACACACACACACACACACACACACACACACACACACACACACACACACACACACACACACACACACACACACACACACACACACACACACACACACACACACACACACACACACACACACACACACACACACACACACACACACACACACACACACACACACACACACACACACACACACACACACACACACACACACACACACACACACACACACACACACACACACACACACACACACACACACACACACACACACACACACACACACACACACACACACACACACACACACACACACACACACACACACACACACACACACACACACACACACACACACACACACACACACACACACACACACACACACACACACACACACACACACACACACACACACACACACACACACACACACACACACACACACACACACACACACACACACACACACACACACACACACACACACACACACACACACACACACACACACACACACACACACACACACACACACACACACACACACACACACACACACACACACACACACACACACACACACACACACACACACACACACACACACACACACACACACACACACACACACACACACACACACACACACACACACACACACACACACACACACACACACACACACACACACACACACACACACACACACACACACACACACACACACACACACACACACACACACACACACACACACACACACACACACACAGAGTTTTAGGGCCACTTTTGTTCCTTGTATATGTAAATGACCTACCAGAGTGTGTAAATTCATTCATGAATATGTTTGCAGATGATGCAAAGATTGTGAAGAAAGTAAAAAGCGAGAACAATGGTAGAGAACTTCAGGAGGATCTAAATAATCTGCATGAGTGGTCAGAAAAGTGGCTAATGAAATTCAATACCTCAAAATGTAAGGTAATGAGAATGGGGACAAGTGCAAGAAGGCCCAAGCTTGACTACTCGGTGGCTGGAGTACAACTTCAGGAGACAGAAAATGAGAGAGATCTAGGAGTAAACATATTGGCAGATTTGTCTCCAGAAATACATATAAATGGCGTAGTAAGGGCAGCATATGCATTCTTATCAAATGTAAGGGTAGCCTTCAGGCACATGGACAAGGAAATGTTCAGAAATATTTATGTAACCTATGTGAGGCCAAAACTCGAATATGCAGCCCCCTTTTGGAATCCGCACTTGAAAAAGCACATAGCTAAGCTTGAAAAAGTTCAAAGACATGCCACGAAACTGGTGCCAGAAATACGCAATCTCGGTTATGATGAGAGGCTGAGGGAATTAGACTTGCCATCACTCGAAGCTAGAAGAGTAAGGGGGGATATGGTGACAGTCTTTAAATTCCTTCATGGTTATGATAGAGTGGATAGGGATCGATATTTCGATATGGCTGGCTCTAGAACTAGAGGTCATAGTTTGAAGCTTCGGAAGAAAACTTCTTTGCAGGATGTAAGGAAATACTTTTTCAGTGTAAGAGTAGTTGATAATTGGAATTGGCTAAGCGAGGAGGTAGTTAATGCTACCTCAATCCATAGTTTTAAGGACAGGTATGATAAGTATCACTAAGTCTAAAAATGGAACCGATCAGGAGACGGGAAGATACGAGCTTTGGGCTCTTTCCCGTAAACACAATTAGGTAATCACAATTAGGTAATCACACACACACACACACACACACACACACACACACACACACACACACACACACACACACACACACGCAAAGCGCTGATGGATTTAGATGTTCATAAAGCTACAGGTCCTGATGACATATCCCCTCATGTGCTTAAAAAATGCGCAAACACAATATCAGTGGCACTAAGTATCATATTTAAGGAGTCATTGGAGTCGGGGGAGATTCCAAGATGCTGGAAACAAGCAAATGTGATACCTATCTTCAAAAAGGGAAGGAGGGATACGGCTCTGAACTATAGACCAGTTTCCTTGACCAGCATAGTTTGCAAAGTTATGGAGAAACTACTAAGGAAACATATCTCTCTTCACTTGGAATCCTTCAACTTTTTGTCAGTGAGGCAACATGGCTTCAGAGAAGGAAGATCAACAGTAACAAACTTATTAGAATTTTATGATGAGGTAAGCCAAATCTTACAGGAAAGAGAGGGCTGGGCAGATTGCATATTCCTAGACTTCCAGAAAGCGTTTGACACTGTTCCACATGGGAGACTTATTAGGAAGCTGCAATCAATGGCTAGAATAGGTGGAAATGTCTTGGAATGGATAAAAACTTACTTAGAAGGAAGGGAACAGAGGGTTAGAGTAAGACACTCAGTGTCTGAATGGAGAAGAGTTAGTAGTGGAGTTCCACAGGGTTCAGTTTTAGGGCCACTTTTGTTCCTTGTATATGTAAATGACCTACCAGAGTCTGTAAATTCATTCATGAATATGTTTGCAGATGATGCAAAGATTGTGAAGAAAGTAAAAAACGAGAACAATGGTAGAGAACTTCAGGAGGATCTAAATAATCTGCATGAGTGGTCAGAAAAGTGGCTAATGAAATTCAATACCTCAAAATGTAAGGTAATGAGAATGGGTACAAGTGCAAGAAGGCCCAAGCTTGACTACTCGGTGGCTGGAGTACAACTTCAGGAGACAGAAAATGAGAGAGATCTAGGAGTAAACATATTGGCAGATTTGTCTCCAGAAATACATATAAATGGCGTAGTAAGGGCAGCATATGCATTCTTATCAAATGTAAGGGTAGCCTTCAGGCACATGGACAAGGAAATGTTCAGAAATATTTATGTAACCTATGTGAGGCCAAAACTGGAATATGCAGCCCCCTTTTGGAATCCGCACTTGAAAAAGCACATAGCTAAGCTTGAAAAAGTTCAAAGACATGCCACGAAACTGGTGCCAGAAATACGCAATCTCGGTTATGACGAGAGGCTGAGGGAATTAGACTTGCCATCACTCGAAGCTAGAAGAGTAAGGGGGGATATGGTGACAGTCTTTAAATTTCTTCATGGTTATGATAGAGTGGATAGGGATCGATATTTCGATATGGCTGGCTCTAGAACTAGAGGTCATAGTTTGAAGCTTCGGAAGAAAACTTGTTTGCAGGATGTAAGGAAATACTTTTTCAGTGTAAGAGTAGTTGATAATTGGAATTGGCTAAGCGAGGAGGTAGTTAATGCTACCTCAATCCATAGTTTTAAGGACAGGTATGATAAGTATCACTAAGTCTAAAAATGGAACCGATCAGGAGACGGGAAGATACGAGCTTTGGGCTCTTTCCCGTAAACACAATTAGGTAATCACAATTAGGTAATCACACACACACACACACACACACACACACACACACACACACACACACACACACACACATGCCACGAAGCCCAAAGACATGCCACGAAACTGGTGCCAGAAATACGCAATCTCGGTTATGATGAGAGGCTGAGGGAATTAGACTTGCCATCACTCGAAGCTAGAAGAGTAAGGGGGGATATGGTGACAGTCTTTAAATTCCTTCATGGTTATGATAGAGTGGATAGGGATCGATATTTCGATATGGCTGGCTCTAGAACTAGAGGTCATAGTTTGAAGCTTCGGAAGAAAACTTGTTTGCAGGATGTAAGGAAATACTTTTTCAGTGTAAGAGTAGTTGATAATTGGAATTGGCTAAGCGAGGAGGTAGTTAATGCTACCTCAATCCATAGTTTTAAGGACAGGTATGATAAGTATCACTAAGTCTAAAAATGGAACCGATCAGGAGACGGGAAGATACGAGCTTTGGGCTCTTTCCCGTAAACACAATTAGGTAATCACAATTAGGTAATCACACACACACACACACACACACACACACACACACACACACACACACACACACACACACACACACACACACACACACACACACACATATATATATATAATATAAATATATATATATATATATATATATATATATATATATATATATATATATATATATATATATATATATATATATATATATATATATATATATATATATATATATATATATATATATATATATATATATATATATATATATATATATATATATATATATATATATATATATATATATATATATATATATATATA
>JAXCGZ010014799.1:0-11135 GCA_037179515.1 Halocaridina rubra
AATCGATATTTCGATATGGCTGGCTCTAGAACTAGAGGTCATAGTTTGAAGCTTCGTAAGAAAACTTCTTTGCAGGATGTAAGGAAATACTTTTTCAGTGTAAGAGTAGTTGATAAATGGAATTCGCTAAGCGAGGAGGTAGTTAATGCTATCTCAATCCATAGTTTTAAGGACAGGTATGATAAGTATCACTAAGTCTAAAATGGAACCGATCAGGAGACGGGAAGATACGAGCTTTGGGCTCTTTCCCGTAAACACAATTAGGTAATCACAATTAGGTAATCACTTATATATATACATTGTTTGCTAAGTATTTACCCTATACATGTACTTTTTTTTTTTTTTGCTGAATATTTGCCACCTTAAGTTTAAGTGGGGGTGTTGAGGGTAAACTTAATCGACAAATATATTTTTCTTAAGTTTACTAATTAGATTAATATTTTTCACAATAATATAATTGATATATTTTTCATATATATGCCCAGTACATATTTTCCAAGTTGGCATTTTCTTTTGTCCATGTCATAACGTTGTATGACGCTTCCTTCATATAGTAAACAAATAACCGGTGACCGTACTTTCAATTATATCCCCAAAATTGCTCTTTATACACCATCATGGCTCATAGTGGTCATACCTTAACAATAACTATAATATTTTATATAACTGAAACAAAGCAAATATGTCGGAATAAAAAATTTAAGAACAAAACAGGTTGTATTGTATCAGTAAGGGATAAAGGAGATAAAAAAGGTGGAGGCATTATGATATTGTATAAAAAGGCGTATCTACATGTGGAAAAACAAAAGGTCAGTCAAAGTGATATACTACATGTTTCTTGCAAAATATTTGAATTTATTTTTCAGTTAATTGTAACATATTTTGATACTGTAGATTATACTAGAATGAAGACATGTATTATGGATATTTTAGAAAAATTTTCAGATTCACCAATAATACCATTGGGTGATTTTAACGGTCACCTTGGATTTATTGGACAACAAGGATTAGACAGAACAGGAATATTGTCCTATATATTGCTGAAAAACACAACATGGTGATATTAAATGGTAATCCTCTATATGAAGGTGAAGTAACTTGGAGTAGGGTTAATCAAAAAAGCTCTATTGATTTTGTTTTATGTAACCACATAATATATAAAAGATGTTTATTGATGAAGACAATATAAAATTTGACTTATCGGATCATCATTTATTGGAAACACTATTTGGGATGAGATACCAAATGGATTCCCAAAGAAAGGAAAAAGAGTCAGTTACATATATGAAGATAAACGAAGATACAATTTATGGAAAGATTTGAAAATGAAATCAGTGAAGTGGACGAATGCGGATTAGAAATATTTGAAGAAAAAGCTTAGTACATTTCAAAAGAGGTAATGGAAACAAAATTTTGGAAGAGAGTTATAGATGCTGACAAAATTGAACCAATATGGTTTACAAATACCATAAAAAAAGAAATCAGTATAAGATGTAACTATAATAAGAAAATGAGACATGCAGTTGATGCTCTTAAGAAGGAAATATATGAAACTCTGTATCAACAGCAAAAGCAAAAAGTTCAATATATAGTGAATGAAGCAGTAACTCTGTATGAAAAAAAGAAACAAACGACATTAGAAATGCACTGAAAAAATAAGAAATAATAAGAAATAATTCCAAAATTGAAATATATGATGCACAAGGTGTCATGATAGAAGAAAAAATATAGGAGTAGTGTTAAAATGGTTCTGGAAGGACATATACCAAAAACAGGAAAACTCAGTTGCACAGGTTTGGAACCCCAGAGAAAAGAAGAAATGAGAATAAGTAGAAATTTAAAAAATTCATTGATTGAAGTGGGACCTGAAATAAAAGAGATGCCAAGAGTTACAAGAAAAGCTCTTGATGCTGTAGCTTCAGTAATACCCGGGAATATTGTACCACTGATAAAAGCTGAAATAACAGATGACGACATAAAACAACAAATTAAAAAAGTAAAAGACGGAAAAGCTCCAGGACCTGACGGTTTAAAACCAGAATGATTTAAAATATTGAAAGATAGTGAGATATGTATTAGTGGTCTGAAGATATATAGATATATTTTGGAAAGTGGTGAAGAAAACCCAAACTGTGATATATCCAAAACTACACTTGTCCCAAAAGTAAAGAAGCCCACAGTTAAAGACATTAGGCCCATTGCATTAACAAATATTTCTTTTAATTTTTTTATGGGCATGTTAAAAGACAAAATAGAAGAACACTTAATTAAGAATGGCCTAATGAATGTACTTCAATCTGGATTCGCAAAGAGAGAAGAATAACAGATAATCTTTATATATTAAGACATTGTATTGAAAATAGTTTTAAGAGAAAAGAGACTTTTTGTAATTGCTATTTACTTTCAGAAGGCTTTTGAGTCTATTAATAGAAATAAACTAATAGAGACAATGATGAATTTTAAAACTGATAGAAACGCTATTGAAATCATTGCAAATACAGTGATCCCTCGTTTATTGCGGTGGTTTGGTTCCGGGACCGGCCGCGATAGGAGAATTTCCGCGAAGTAGGATCACCCTATATACATAGGTATTTTACATTTATTTTTACCTTTACTGTATAAACTCTCCCTGCACTGTTAAAAAACCACCCTTTACTTTATTAATAATAGCGTGCAAGCACAAATTTATATGAAAGTGATAGGTAAACTTACCGTGAATGAGGTGATGATGACGTGACATACTCATACACATAGGTATTTTACATTTATATTTACCTTTACTGTATAAACCCTCCCTGCACTGTTAAAAAACCACCCTTTAGTTTATAAATAACAGCATGCAAGCGTAAATTTATATGAACGTGATAGGTAAACTTACCGTGAATGAGGTGATGATGACGTGTGTAGACTCTAGAGGAAATTATTCCGCAGCCAATGACAGCTTTACGGCTGCTTTTTGCGAGAGAAGAACATGGTAATGGGGAGTTGCTGTTGCTGTTTCTTCTTTTGTTGGAAGATGGTCTTGTAAGGAATCATGGCATCATTGAGAAGATTGCAGAAGGTCACCGAACGAACCATATTATCGTCATGTTCTTGCGAGAGTTGTTGGACTGCTTTCAAATGTTCATACATGGCTGCCAGACGTTTGAGTGTAAGGCCAGGTTCTACGATTTCTTCGTGAGTTTCCTTTGGTTGTTCTTCTTACTCTTCTTTGCTCGCTGATTTTGTCATTTCCTCCAAGTCTTCATCAGTCAAAGGCTGCAAGTGGCAGTCGATCAGCCCATTCACGTCTTCGTGAGTCATATCTTTAAAGCCTTCTCCTCCTAGCAATGCAGCCAACTTCACAGCTTTCGCAACTGCCGAGTTATGGACTTCATCAGAAGAGAATTCCTCGTAGCTGTAGATGACTTTGGGCCACAAGTTCTTCCAGCTGGCATTGATTGTGGCCGGCTTTATCGCATTGATTGCACTCTGAATATTTTGAAAGTGTGTAGCAATCATGTAGTTACACCAGTTTTACTAAATGAAATAGTCGCTGTTTTCCTGATATTTGCCTCGTCCTTTTTGATGTAGCGAACAGTAGATTCGTTAAGGCCAAAATGGTGGCTGACATCCGCAAACCCTCTTCCTTCCTTCAGCATATCTAACAGTTTTACCTTATCTGCTATGGTCAACATCTTCCTTTGCCGCTTAGGCTCACTACCAGAAGCCTTAGAAGATGAAGGATGCTTGCGAGGTATTGCAGAGGTTGAAATACTTGAGTAATAAAAATCACAAGCACAACGTATTAAGAGGCACAACGCGAATGGCGCACATGTGAGTTAGACTGAATGGGTGAGGCGAGACAATGGAAGATGGTGGGAGAACCAAACTTCAATCAAAAAGCCAATCAGACCCCATGATACACAACACGGGAAAACAATTATGTGATTCGTCGTCTCCCACCCTTTCAGCCACTAGCATACCATGAACTATCTCACATAGGTGCGAGCCTTTGCGTTTTCCAAGACGCCAATACAGTGTACGCTACCGTACAGTATTTCACATGGTGCAATACTGTGAGTTATATGTTTAAATTTATGTTTTTAGCTATTTTTTACTGTTTTATTATTCTTAGGCTAGGGAATACTTTTTCTGTCAATAAAATAATGAAAATACTGCGATTTTTAATATGTACTAGCTCACATAGGTGCGACCCTTTTTGTTTTCCGAAACGCTGATACCGATATCATATTTTACATGGTGCAATACTGTGAGTTACATGTTTAAATTTATGTTTTTTACTATTTTTTACTGTTTTATTATTCTTAGGCTAAGAAATAAATTTTTTTATCAATAAAATGATGAAAATACTTGAAATTTTAATATGTGCTAGTTCACGTAGGTGCGACCCTTTGCATTTTCCGAAACGCCGATACCGGTATCATACTTTCTATGGTGCAGAGTTACATGTTTAAATTTATGTTTTTCTTTTTACTACTTCTTACTGTTTTACTATTCTTAGGCTGGGAAATACATTTTTCTTATCAATAAAATGATGAAATTTTTTTTTCAATAAAATAATGAAAATGCTGAAAATTTTAATTTTCTAATATTTTAATATTCTCGCATATACCCAGAAAAAAAAAAAACTCGCCCAAAAACCCCCACTATGCACTGAATTCATGATAGGTGAACCGAGATATAGCGAGGGATTACTGTATATACACTCATGACTGCAGAACCTTTCATTAACAATAATAAGCAAGCAGAAATAGAAATAACCTCAGGAATAAGACAGGATTACAGTGGTTCGACAATACTGTTTCTGCTCCTTATATAATTATAGAAAGGCTCCAAACTGAAGATTTAGGATACAAAGATGAATTTTTCAAAATTGCAGTTCTATTCTTTGCTGATGATGGTCTTGTGACTGCTCAAAATTTAGATGAAATGAAAAGAACTGTAAGTATATTGACAGAAATAGGAGCCTCATGTGGACTGATGATCAATAAGCAAAAAAGCAATAAAATGAGATATAACAGAAAAGAAGTATGCCCGGAAATAACTGAAAATATAAGGGTAGTTGAACATATTAAATATTTAGGAATAAAGATAACTGACAAGAAAGAATGTTTAAAGAGTATAAAAATGACTGCATATTAAAAGCTAGGCATTTTACAAATATGACATACTCCATAGTAGCTAACGCTTGTAAGAAAATTTTAATCGGAAAAACTTTTTGGAAATTTATTGCAATGCCATCATTTCTTTATGTAGCCAAAATATTAGAATACACAGAAGAAAAATTATAGATTTTCCAAAGCATAGACAACCAGGTGTATAGAACCATTCTGGAATTACCAAATTATACTGCCAGTAGTGCACTGACATTAGAGATTGGAGCTTCATTATCTAAAACAAGAAATATTAAAAATTAAATTCTTTTTGTAAAGCATATTTTAGAAACCGGAAGTAATGAAGTAGTTAGAGAGATATTTCTATGCCATTTTTATGAGCAGGAAACAAAATTCATTAAGAAAATAAAACAAAAAAATATATGGAATACTATATGTCAATCTTCTAGAAATAGAAAATGCATCCATATGGAAGTCGAAAATGGCAGATATGGAAATTTTGAAAATATACAAGATTTACAAAAATGATATAGAAGAAATTAGTTGGTTTGATAATACAATGAAAACTAAATTATTGATTAAAGCAAGAACAGACACTTTAGATTTGAACTGGAGAGGAAGATTTAAAAATAAAGATCCAAAGTGATTACCTAATTGTGATTACCTAATTGTGTTTACGGGAAAGAGCCCAAAGCTCGTATCTTCCCGTCTTCTCATCGGTTCCATTTTATACTTAGTGATACTTATCATACCTGTCCTTAAAACTATGGATTGAGAGAGCATTAACTACCTCCTCGCTTAGCGAATTCCAATTATCAACTACTCTTACACTGAAAAAGTATTTCCTTACATCCTGCAGAGAAGTTTTCTTACGAAGCTTCAAACTATGACCTCTAGTTCTAGAGCCAGCCATATCAAAATATCGATCCCTATCCACTGTATCATAACCATGAAGGAATTTAAAGACTGTCACCATATCCCCCCTCACTCTTCTAGCTTCGAGTGATGGTAAGTCTAATTCCCTCAGCCTCTCATCATAACTGAGATTGCGTATTTCTGGCACCAGTTTCGTGGCATGTCTTTGAACTTTTTCAAGCTTAGCTATGTGCTTTTTCAAGTGCGGAGTCCAAAAGGGGGCTGCATATTCTAGTTTTGGCCTCACATAGGTTACATAAATATTTCTGAACATTTCCTTGTCCATGTGCCTGAAGGCTACCCTTACATTTGATAAGAATGCATATGCTGCCCTTACTATGCCATTTATATGTATTTCTGGAGACAAATCTGCCAGTATGTTTACTCCTAGATCTCTCTCATTTTCTGTCTCTTGAAGTTGTACTCCAGCCACCGAGTAGTCAAGCTTGGGCCTTCTTGCACTTGTACCCATTCTCATTACCTTACATTTTGAAGTATTGAATTTCATTAGCCACTTTTCTGACCGCTCATGCAGATTATTTAGATCCTCCTGAAGTTCTCTACCATTGTTCTCGTTTTTTACTTTCTTCACAATCTTTGCATCATCTGCAAACATATTCATGAATGAATTTACAGACTCTGGTAGGTCATTTACATATACAAGGAACAAAAGTGGCCCTAAAACTGAACCCTGTGGAACTCCACTACTAACTCTTCTCCATTCAGACACTGAGTGTCTTACTCTAACCCTTTGTTCCCTTCCTTCTAAGTAAGTTTTTATCCATTCTAAAACATTTCCACCTATTCTAGCCATTGATTGCAGCTTCCTAATAAGTCTCCCATGTGGAACAGTGTCAAATGCTTTCTGGAAGTCTAGGAATATGCAATCTGCCCAGCCCTCTCTTTCCTGTAAGATTCGGCTTACCCTCATCATAAAATTCTAATAAGTTTGTTACTGTTGATCTACCTTCTCTGAAGCCATGTTGCCTCACTGACAAAAAGTTGAAGGATTCCAAGTGAAGAGAGATATGTTTCCTTAGTAGTTTCTCCATAACTTTGCAAACTATGCTGGTCAAGGAAACTGGTCTATAGTTCAGAGCCGTATCCCTCCTTCCCTTTTTGAAGATAGGTATCACATTTGCTTGTTTCCAGCATCTTGGAATCTCCCCTGACTTCAGTGACTTTTTAAATATGATACTTAGTGCCACTGATATCGAGTTTGCGCATTTTTTAAGCACATGAGGGGATATGTCATCAGGACCTGTAGCTTTATGAACATCTAAATCCATCAGCGCTTTGCATACCTCTGTGGCTGTAAGGTTGATGTTCTCTAATACCGGCCCTTGAGCTTCTATCACTGCAATCTGAGGGGGTGGGGTATTTTCTACTGTAAATACTGACTGAAACTCCTTGTTCAATTCTTTGCAGATCTCTTCATCCGTCTCAGTGATGCTTCCATCCGCTCTCTTTAGCCTTAAAACCTGTTCTTTTACCTTCAGTTTTCCTCTGATAAAGCTGTGGAAAAGCTTGAGATTTTCTTTAGCCTTCCTGGTGATGTCCCTCTCATAGTCTCTCTCTGCCTCTCTCCTTTTACTTAGGTAGTCATTTCTTGCTCTTTTGTAGGTTTGCCAGGCATTTATGTTTTTTCTCCTCCTATACCTTTTCCAGCATTTGTCTCTCCACTCCTTAGCTCTTTTACACCCATTATCGAACCATTTCTCTCTGGCATGAATTACACCTACTTTAGTGACAGGTATGCAGCAATCTACTATCTTCCCATATTTCTCACAAAAGATGTCATACATTTCTTGTACAGATTTGTTGTAAAATAAGGTTCTCCAGTCAATAACTGTAAAAAGCTCATTCATTTTGATGTAATCGCCTTTCGGATAGTTCCTCCTCATGTCCTCAGTGCCTCTACTCTCAGGAAGAATATCTTCAATGATATACTCCATCAACAACACACAGTGGTCACTCTTTCCAATTGGTGGTTCATACTCAATTTTGTCAATATCCAACACATTATCTGCAAACACTAGATCAAGTAGTGATGGCTCATCCCCACCCCAGGCCCTTGTTGGTTCCATTACATGTTGGTGTAGGAAATTCCCTTGTACGCAATCTAGGAATCTTGCCCCGAATGAGTCCTCACCACTGTGTGGGTCAAGATTTATCCAATCTATCTCTTTATGATTAAAGTCTCCCATAATCAAAATCCTAATTTTTTTTCCCGTGCCATGTTAACAACTGAGTTTATGACTTCAATAGTACCTATATGACTTTCCTCATAAACTTCAAGCCTATTTTGATTCCTTGGTGGGTTGTATACAACAGTTATTATAATGCTCTCTGACCCAGTATTTATGTGAGCAACAAAAAATTCCTTGAACTCACCTTCTATAGCCAAGTTTATTTCTTCAACTTGAATCCTTTCACTTATGAGCAGTGCTATCCCTCCACCAGTCCTCTCAGATCTTTCAACCCTTAGTATTCTGAAGCCCTTAGGAAAAACTGTGACACTGTTTATGTTCTCACTCAACTTAGTCTCTGTAATTGCTACTATATCTGCCTTACTGTTGTGAATCCTATCTTTTAATTCTACTGCCTTACCAGCTAATCCATCAGCATTTGTGTATAACAATCTTAAAGAGGCCCCATCCCCTGATCTTCTGTCATTATCTTCTTTATCTCTCCTTTGTCTGGAAGAACTCTGAAATGAAAATTTTTCTTCTGTTCTTCATTTCTTTCATCATTTAACCTTCTTGCCTCTTGCAACAAGTTTTTGATCTTTCCCATCTCTTCCTGTGTTCTGTATCGTCTAATGAACACTTCTTTGAATTCTTGAAGGTCTTTTAGATTCTCAACAATATTTCCCTACATGTTTCCCCTCTCTCAAAGGTTACTTTTGTTGGTCTCGGCTTTCCTTCCCTCAAATATTTACCTAGTTGGTGTATGTTTACAATATCCTCAGGACCACAAACTACTCCAAGCTTTCTTATCAGGTCTACAACCCTAGCTTTATTTTCTTCAAGTCTCCCCTGCCATGTTGGCTTCTGGGATTCACTTATGCCTGAGATTACCACTGTCTTCTCCTTATCAAGTGCCTGTCTGATGAGTGGGTTTGCCCTTTCCATCACAATGTCTTTCATTTTTTCGATTACTGTCTCTTTATAGTCAACTGTTTGTATGTTTTCCAGTGCCACCACCTTTACAGCCTCTTTTACTGCCACATTCCCCTTTAGTGCATCAGCAAAGGAAGTTTTCATGGCATCATTTTCCATATTCAGCTCCTGGAACTCTTTTCTGAACTGTTCAATGTTTTCCTTAATCTGGACATTCCAAGCAGCAATCTCGTCTCTCTCAGAAGAGAGCAGTGAACTAACATCTAATTCCTTTAGGTTGTCATTCAGCTGTTTGTTTTTATCTTCTTGTTTAGAAATTCTAGATTCTAGTTGACTCTTTTCCCCTTCCAGCTTCTTTATTCATTTTTCTAGTTCCTTTCTCTCCTGCCCTTGTGCTTTATTTGCTTCCTCCAAAGATCTTATTTGCTCTCTGAGTGTTTCATTCTCTTTCATTTCTCCATCCATATTCCGAATTTTTTCATCAAGGCTTATAACCATTGCCTCTAAATTCTTGATTTTCTGTTTTAGTCTCCTAATGGCTACCCCTCCTACCGACCCATGGATGGGAGAGGTTTGGGACAGAGATGGCGTCATTTTTATGTTCTCCCTCTCACAGAATATAGAAAGAAGAAGAGAAAGAGGAAAAAAAAAAGAGAAAAACTTTTATTTAAGCTTCACACAGAATTTTTATATCTCCATATAAGTGCTATTTAGTGACTCAGTTTATCTCTTTTCTGGTAACACACATCTTAACTTAAAAACTTGACCATGGTAATTTAAGGATAAAAAGAAAAAGAAAAAAATGCAACAAAACAAAAGTCAAACCTGAAGGAAAATTCGAATTTGTGTCTGAGGAGGCACCCACCTGTTTCTGCTATATATTCTTCCTAACTGATAAACTCACTTGCTAACCAAGATATGTTATCACAGGATTAGACTTTACATTTAACTCAATATATATACAAAAATAATAAAAAAAAATAGTAAAAGAGAAAGCTAAAAGAAAAGCAAAAAAAAAATAAAGAAAATAAGACAGCTGTACTACTTAGCAACTTAACTCAGTACTGTTGACAGGTGGATATTTGGTATTTATTTATTAAATTATTAAAAAAAAAGTGATTACCTAATTGTGATTACCTAATTATGTTTACGGGAAAGAGCCCAAAGCTCGTATCTTCCCGTCTCCTAATCGGTTCCATTTTAGACTTAGCGATACTTATCATACCTGTCCTTAAAACTATGGATTGAGATAGCATTAACTACCTCCTCGCTTAGCGAATTCCAATTATCAACTACTCTTACACTGAAAAAGTATTTCCTTACATCCTGCAAAGAAGTTTTCTTACGAAGCTTCAAACTATGACCTCTAGTTCTAGAGCCAGCCATATCAAAATATCGATCCCTATCCACTCTATCATAACCATGAAGGAATTTAAAGACTGTCACCATATCCCCCCCTCACTCTTCTAGCTTCGAGTGATGATAAGTCTAATTCCCTCAGCCTCTCATCATAACTGAGATTGCGTATTTCTGGCACCAGTTTCGTGGCATGTCTTTGAACTTTTTCAAGCTTAGCTATGTGCTTTTTCAAGTGCGGATTCCAAAAGGGGGCTGCATATTCGAGTTTTGGCCTCACATAGGTTACATAAATATTTCTGAACATTTCCTTGTCCATGTGCCTGAAGGCTACCCTTACATTTGATAAGAATGCATATGCTGCCCTTACTATGCCATTTATATGTATTTCTGGAGACAAATCTGCCAGTATGTTTACTCCTAGATCTCTCTCATTTTCTGTCTCTTGAAGTTGTACTCCAGCCACCGAGTAGTCAAGCTTGGGCCTTCTTGCACTTGTACCCATTCTCATTACCTTACATTTTGAAGTATTGAATTTCATTAGCCACTTTTCTGACCACTCATGCAGATTATTTAGATCCTCCTGAAGTTCTCTACCATTGTTCTCGTTTTTTACTTTCTTCAC
>JAXCGZ010014800.1:0-11097 GCA_037179515.1 Halocaridina rubra
AGTTAGAGACGTCGTCAAGATTTCCATTTTTAAAACCAGGAATTACATGGGGATTTTTCCATAAATCTGGGTAATTATTGGTAACTATGGAAGTATTGATTATTACCGTCAGATAATATGCTATTACAAATAATGAATCTCTAATAAAACGAAAACAAATTCCATCTGATCCATATGCATTAGAGTCTTTCAGATTTTTTATTACTAAGATTGCTGTATTACAATCTACTGTAGTAGGGTTAAAGACATCATTACTTCTATTGAATGCACTATGTTCTTCAAAATTAACATTATTATTATTATTACTACCATCATCATGTTGCTCTTTTTTACCTGATACATCTCTCTCTCTCTCTCTCTCTCTCTCTCTCTCTCTCTCTCTCTCTCTCTCTCTCTCTCTCTCTCTCTCTCTCTCTCTCTCTCCTCTCTCTCTCTCTCTCTGTGCAATGCCTTTTATTGTCCTTTTTTTCTTCTTAATGTCCTACGCTTTTAATTGCACTTTTTCCCTTTTCTTATTTTCCAACCATCATTATGTTATGCATGTTGTTCTTTCTTCTCTTATCTACGCTATTTATTACTTTTTCTTTGTTCTTTTCCTGCGCTCATTATTTTATTTTTCTCGTTTTTCTATTTTATTTTATTTTCCTTTTAATTCTAAATAGAAACAATTCTGATGAAGAGAACTCTGTGTTCTTTACAATGGTCAGGATTGATTCCATGAATTATGCATTTTTCATCTTTTTATTTATAATTCTGTATGAAATGTACGACTCCAACTTAACCTCTGTTTCCTTCATTTCTACTACGACTATTCCAGGTGTATTCCACTTGCCAAATATGCTGCATCCTTTACCCAATTTTAGATTTGCATTTGGGATTCAATTCCTGTGCTAATTACATAATCCTTATTTTTTTTGTGTTTGACAACAATGGATCACCGAGCAAATGAGATACACAAAATGAACGATTAAATTCCTTAAATCAAAATGATTTGTTGCTTTTTATGTGAACATACATACATATATATATACACGTGGTGTCATTTACCCTTGCAAAGGAGTTGGCTGAGCCAAGAAACACGTATTCACCACGATCCATACATACCTCAACCACTCCTCTTAGCTCCTTGGGGATAAGAGTTGCCACGTGTTCCCCCCTTCCTCCCTGCTTGGATCACCCACAGAAAGATGATTAATATCCTACTTGTAAATTTAGTGCCGTTTCCAAGCAGTGATAAAAATTAAAGAGGGTTTCTGCAAGAAAAGCATCTGACGGTAAAGCATGAATCAAATCTAGCATTAGTGCTTAGACACCTATTGACAAACAGTAGCCCTATATGAACATGGGAAAAAAGGCCATTGAAGCAGACCAACACTCTACCTAATTGGTATATGTTAATGATTATCTAACGACTTAATTATACTCATAGAACAAAGAGCTTTCTAGGAAGAGTACAATACATTGATAACAAGATTAAAGATCTACGTATGAAACCATGACTCCAATATGATAAATAACATAAAGGAGAGTTATTTTCCTCATATCTGACTTCTTATCTATAATAATGTGTGATATTACTTGAACTACAAGGAAATATATAAGGTATTTGCACTCCTCCTGTGAATATTTTACCTATTATTTTTGAGTATGGAGACTATCTCTCCTTCATATGAAATATAGAGAAGCAATGCGTGAATCCCCCCCAAAAATATTAATACTATTAATATTATGATTCTTCTTCTTCTTCTTCTTCTTCTTACTATTATTATTATTATTATTATTATTATTATTATTATTATTATTATTATTATTATTATTATTATTATTATTATTATTATTATTATTATTATTATTATTATTATTATTATTATTATTATTATTATTATTATTATTATCATATTATTATTATTATTATTATTATTATTATTATTATTATTATTATTATTATTATTATTATTATTATTATTATTATTATTATTATTATTATTATTATTATTATTATTATTATTATTATTATTATTATTATTATTATTATTATTATTATTATTATTATTATTATTATTATTATTATTATTTTATTATTATTATTATTATTATTATTATTATTATTATTATTATTATTATTATTATTATTATTATTATTATTATCATCATCATGGTTCTCCCTCTTACTGACACTAGCTATATTTCGTTAAACTGTCTTAATGTATCATACAAACCATAAAAATAAGCTTCAGTACGTTCTCTTTTATATCTATGTATATATATATATATATATATATATATATATATATATATATATATATATATATATATATATATATATATATATATATATATATATATATATATATATATATATATATTTTTATATATTATATATATATATATATATATTATATAATTATATTATATATATTATATTTATGATATATATATATATATTATTATATTTATTGTTTTTTATTATAATTATTATAATTGTGTGTGTGTAGTGTGTGTGTGTGTGTGTGTGTGTGTGTGTGTGTGTGTGTGTGTGTGTGTGTGTGTGCTTGTGTGTATGATTGTGTGTGCATGTGTGAATATATATATATATATATATATATATATATATATATATATATATATATATATATATATATATATATATATATATATATATATATATATGAGTCAAAGCACTCATCCATTAATCAGAAAGCATACTCACCCCGTGGCTTACATCTTAACAATTTGGAGATTAAGGATCACCATAATTCCAAAACAAGCACCTCAGTGCTTCGGCTATTCACAGTGCAAGTGTGGTAATCCCTTCCCCACTCCCCCAACAGTTTATATTTGCATTAATTGGAAATTGCATATTTGAACTAGTGAGATGCAGTCTTTGTCCACCTCATAATCAACTTTACCTCGACAAACACTTTAATTAGAAAGGGTTGAAGAGTCATACCTGAGTTACGAAATCAAATAGATTTTGAAGAACGAAAATAATAGGTAAGATATTTTTGAATTACATCATATATTTTTCATGAATATTTATAAAAAAATTTAAATTATTCTTACGACATTGATAAGTATAAAAATTAGTCTTTATTATATCAACTGTGATATATGCACTATATGGAGTAATTCTCTCTCTCTCTCTCTCTCTCTCTCTCTCTCTCTCTCTCTCTCTCTCTCTCTCTCTCTCTCTCTCTCTCTCCTCTCTCTCTCTCTCTCTCTCTCTCTCTCTCTCTAATCGCATTGTAATGCAAAAGCGGGGTTTCCCAGCTCGAGCAAGACTTTCACATACTTGCATATGAATAAACTGCATCCGCGAAAACCGAAGCATGGAAAGAAAGAGAAGAGAATGAAGATAAATTTTTACGTTATCTCTCCTCTCAAGTCAGATTTTATTTCCTAAGGTTAATAAATGATACTGAACATTAACTGAATGGTTGATGTGTGGATGTGAGAGTGTGTATGTACGTGTGAATGAATGTATGTTTATGATATAAAAGGAAATAATGTATATGAGACAATCTGCAACAAAATTACAGTTAGGTTCAGTTTATATACAACGCTACGCAGTTTACATAACACCAGTATATACACTAGTAGTGTATATACGAGATTATGTGCACTACTGGGGCATGTCACCCTTAGGCAGACAACACAGGCGGCACCTAACGAATAAAGGTCGCACAGTCTATATACATAAGATATTATGTTAGTTTAAGTTAGGTTAAGTCAGGTTAGGTTAGGTTCATTTAGGTCATATTTTCATTTAACTTCTAGTATTAGCTAAAAGGGTACATGGCAACTCTGCTACGTAGTGTACATAACACGAGTATATACACTAGTAATGCATATGGGCTCAGCTACCATATTTAAGACCACCTGCTCCACCCTTCATTCGTGACACACATAAAATGGCTTCTCTCTTTTGACACTGCTATCTCAATACCCAGATGATAAAAAAAAAATACCCCATTATCAAAAATATAATGATAAATAAGAATAATAAAAGAAGCGAAAATAGCATCATTAATTATTATTATAAATTGTTTTGTTCCTATGTTACTTTTCACATCCTAATTTTACAATAGTTAAAATTTCACAGTTAAATATTAACAGAGATAAAAGAAAGTGAAGAATAATAATAAAATTAAGAGTGAAAAAACACAATATAATAAAAATTGAACTTTGAACAATTCATAACTGGCTAACTCTATAAATGAACTACTACTTATTACTACATATATATATATATATATATATATATATATATATATATATATATATATATATATATATATATATATATATATATATATATATATATATATATATATATATATATATATATATATATATATATATATATATATATATATATATATATACATATATATATATATATATATATATATATATATATATATATATATATATATATATATATATATATATATATAAATTGCTAAATCATTATAGGTGCATTCCTCTTTAGAGTAACAACTAAATATTAGTTGCCTAAAATTTATAAAGTGAAAATTGCATTCAATAATTAATCATCTTTTATAATCAGGCTTTGTCATAATATATATATATATATATATATATATATATATATATATATATATATATATATATATATATATATATATATATATATATATATATATATATATATATATATATATATATATATATAATATATATATATATATATATATATATATATATATATATATATATATATACATACATATATATATATATATATATATATATATATATATATATATATATATATATATATATATATATATATATATATATATATATATATATATATATATATATATGTATGTATATTGTGTGTGTGTGTGTGTGTGTGTGTGTGTGTGTGTGTATTCCCATTAGGGAAAGGAGAAGAATACTTCCTCTGTGTTTCCCTGCGTGTCGTGAAAGTAAGCTAAATGGGGCCAAGCGAGTGGGTTGGGAATCTCCTTCTCTGCCTTTTCTTCCCGCAAAGAGTCATAGTATTTTTGCTTTGACTCAGCCCCCTTTGTTAAGGGGAACATAGCTCTTGTATATGGATAAATTAGGAATATGTATACACACATACACATACACACATACACAGACACACACACACACACACACACACACACACACACACACACACACACACACTGCCTGGCAAACCTACAAAAGAGCAAGAAATGACTACCTAAGTAAAAGGAGAGAGGCAGAGAAAGATTATGAGAGGGACATCACCAGGAAGGCTAAAGAAAATCCCAAGCTTTTCCACAGCTTTATCAGAGGAAAACTGAAGGTAAAAGAACAGGTTTTAAGGCTAAAGAGAGCGGATGGAAGCATCACTGAGACGGACGAAGAGATCTGCAAAGAATTGAACAAGGAGTTTCAGTCAGTATTTACAGTAGAAAATACCCCACCCCCTCAGATTGCAGTGATAGAAGCTCAAGGGCCGGTATTAGAGAACATCAACCTTACAGCCACAGAGGTATGCAAAGCGCTGATGGATTTAGATGTTCATAAAGCTACAGGTCCTGATGACATATCCCCTCATGTGCTTAAAAAATGCGCAAACACAATATCAGTGGCACTAAGTATCATATTTAAGGAGTCATTGGAGTCGGGGGAGATTCCAAGATGCTGGAAACAAGCAAATGTGATACCTATCTTCAAAAAGGGAAGGAGGGATACGGCTCTGAACTATAGACCAGTTTCCTTGACCAGCATAGTTTGCAAACTTATGGAGAAACTACTAAGGAAACATATCTCTCTTCACTTGGAATCCTTCAACTTTTTGTCAGTGAGGCAACATGGCTTCAGAGAAGGAAGATCAACAGTAACAAACTTATTAGAATTTTATGATGAGGTAAGCCAAATCTTACAGGAAAGAGAGGGCTGGGCAGATTGCATATTCCTAGACTTCCAGAAAGCGTTTGACACTGTTCCACATGGGAGACTTATTAGGAAGCTGCAATCAATGGCTAGAATAGGTGGAAATGTCTTGGAATGGATAAAAACTTACTTAGAAGGAAGGGAACAGAGGGTTAGAGTAAGACACTCAGTGTCTGAATGGAGAAGAGTTAGTAGTGGAGTTCCACAGGGTTCAGTTTTAGGGCCACTTTTGTTCCTTGTATATGTAAATGACCTACCAGAGTCTGTAAATTCATTCATGAATATGTTTGCAGATGATGCAAAGATTGTGAAGAAAGTAAAAAACGAGAACAATGGTAGAGAACTTCAGGAGGATCTAAATAATCTGCATGAGTGGTCAGAAAAGTGGCTAATGAAATTCAATACCTCAAAATGTAAGGTAATGAGAATGGGTACAAGTGCAAGAAGGCCCAAGCTTGACTACTCGGTGGCTGGAGTACAACTTCAGGAGACAGAAAATGAGAGAGATCTAGGAGTAAACATATTGGCAGATTTGTCTCCAGAAATACATATAAATGGCGTAGTAAGGGCAGCATATGCATTCTTATCAAATGTAAGGGTAGCCTTCAGGCACATGGACAAGGAAATGTTCAGAAATATTTATGTAACCTATGTGAGGCCAAAACTCGAATATGCAGCCCCCTTTTGGAATCCGCACTTGAAAAAGCACATAGCTAAGCTTGAAAAAGTTCAAAGACATGCCACGAAACTGGTGCCAGAAATACGCAATCTCGGTTATGATGAGAGGCTGAGCACACACACACACACACACACACACACACACACACACACATATATATATATATATATATATATATATATATATATATATATATATATATATGTGTGTGTGTGTGTGTGTGTGTGTGTGTGTGTGTGTGTGTGTGTGTGTGTGTGTGTGTGTGTGTGTGACCAATCACATAATCAAGAACTTTTTATATGAACGCATTAAAACACACAGAGAAGGAGAATACGAGAGCCACTTAGTACTGGCATTTCCATAGACACCCCTATTAATAAAATTCATAAGGTTTGTTTAAGCTCCAAATTCAGTGTAGCACATAATGGGAAGCCGAAGATAAAGTGTGACAGTCTATTCTGGCAGCAGAAATTGCACACAAATAGATTACAGGATTACTGAATACTGATCGGGAGTTACACCAGAGCTAATGACAGCTTAAAGCTATTTTCGCCCTGGTTACGTAGTTGCAGTGGTGATAATGGCATTAACTCCGAACAACGCAAGTTTAGAAAATAAAATCGCACATCTACTTGCATGTCTGTGATTATTTCTGGGTTCTTCGATTTAGGCCCGATTTCTTAAACAGTGTAAACCTAGGATACCATATTGTTAGTTAGCTAGACACATACAAATGGATTTCATAAACGCATCTGACGCGGTTCTGCCCGATTTCTTGAACAGTGTAATCCTAGGACACCTTATTATTAGTTAGCTAGACACATACAAATGGATTTCATAAACGCAACTGACGCGTTTCTGTGTATGGCTAGGATCCCGTACGGGATCCTAGCCATACACAGAACTGCGTCAGTTGCGTTTATGAAATCCATTTGTGTGTGTCTAGCTAACTAACAATATGGTATCCTAGGTTTTCACAGTTTAAGAAATCGGGCAGAACCGCGTCAGATACGTTTATGAAATCCATTTGTGTGCGTCTAGCTAACTAACAATATGGTATCCTAGGTTTACACTGTTTAAGAAATCGGGCCTTAGTGTCACAAAAGAGGATTTAGTATAGGGGAGACGAGTCTAGATTTGATATTATGAGCTAGATGACCTTGAGATTGAAAGCTTATGGACATTAATCAAAAGGAGCCTAGTTATTCTCTTTTAATATAATTGAAACAGTTAAGGATGTGGAATTTAATAATCTTTGATGAATTACTGAGGAAATGACACTCTAAGTATAGAAGAATTATTGAGGAAATAATACTCTAAGTATAGATGAATTTCTGAGGAAATAATACCCTAAAGGGCTAAACAGACGATCAATAATACTGACAGTATGTCGGTGTGTCCATCGTATGGACGTAGTAGTTCACACCAATAGAATAGTGTCAGTAATTTTACTGACAGTAATAATGATCGTCTGTACCCCCCTTAAGTATAGAAGAATTACTGAGGAAATAATACTCTAAGTACTAAATTGCACAATAGCTTAACACATCAATCTATCATGCAAATATAGAAAAAAAACGTGTAGGTTCCAATATAATTAATGGAATGAGTAATGAAAGGGCAACGTTTTTACGTCATTGCATATTTTATAACACTTTTATTATATTGTCCAATAGGATAGACCAGAAAACTGAGAATTAAAATACTATATTGTATATTGACTACTGTAGCCACCGTGGCTCAAGCGGTAGCGTCCACGACTCTAAGGTGTCAGGTCGAAGGTTTGCGCCCCGTCACGGTCTGAGGCTAGCAAGGACATGCACTCAGGGTAACGATAACATCAGCCAAAACAAGTCCTTCGCAAGAAGGCAACCGTCCTAGCCCTTGGTAGAAAAGGGAGTCCGTGAACGTAAAACCGGAACAACAACGACATTGTTTATTGACTACTAGGAATAAGTCTTTTGTTATAATATTAGTATATCTGCATGTCGTGTGTTTTATAAAAGGCCTATTTACTAGTTACAGCAGCTATTTGAAATGAAGAAATATTTTTGTAAAATATATTGGTCAGTCCCAATAAATACCTCAGACTAATATTATCACCATACTGGTGCGCTGAGCTATAACATCTATTCATGCACTACTGAAAATTTTAATTTAAAACTTAGTTATTAATACATGAATAAATAATTAATACGAAACGAAAATCATATATCATTTGCCAGCCTTAGAGGAGACTTATTTTAAGAGTTATATTTACAGCAATGTGCAAAATAATTTACATGTATGGAAAGTAAAGAAATATGTTAACTGGATATTGGAATTTCGAAAATAATAAATTGTAAAAATATCTATCAGAAGGTATATATATATATATATATATATATATATATATATATATATATATATATATATATATATATATATATATATATATATATATATATATATATATATATATATATATCGTCTCCTCTTGATAACCCTATTGTCTTCGAAACTAATGAAATTTACCCTCTTAACTTTATCAATATATTAAGAATCCATATAGCCTCTAACTTCTCTTGGAGGAATCACATAATCCAAATTTCTAAATCTTCATCCAAAAAATTGGGGATTTTGTTTCGCTTTCGTCATTACATTTCCTCTTTGCAGTTACTTAAAATTTACAAAGGTCTTATCCGCCCCTGCTTAGAATACTGCTCACACATCTGGGGTGCTTCATCCTTTACTTATATTTTTGAGAGGGTTGAATCTAAGGCAGTCAGACTCATTAATGATCCTTCTCTTACTTCTAACCTGGATTTTCTCTCTCTTCGCCGTAAGGTATCTTCCCTTTCGCTTTTCTATCGCTACTACTTCCATCGCTGCTCTGATGAGTTGGCGAGTTGCATCCCTCCTCCACTGCCGAGGCCGCGTAACACTCGCCAAGCAGCCTCATCTCACAGGTAGTGTGTGGAGATTTGTAGCTCGCGGATTGGTCGGTGCAGCGACTGCTTCTTCCCATCTACCTCCAGACTCTGGAACTCTCTTCCTCCTTTTGTCTTTCCTAATTCTTATGACCTTTCATCCTTCAAAAAGCAGATCTATCGTCATCTCAGAGCCTAGTCCTCCATATCTCTGGGTCCTCTGTACTTTGACTGTTTTTTTCTGTCTGTCGTTTTCCTTTGTGTGACATTACCTCATCTCTGCCTTGCCCTTAACCTTTTTCTTTTCCTTCGTCTTGGTATTTTCTCGTGATAGGGCCTTTATTGACGAGGGCAGTTTCTGCCTATCCCGGTATCACACTCTTAAAAAAAAAAATATATATATATATATATATATATATATATATATATATATATATATATATATATATATATATATATATATATATATATATATATATATATATATTTAGATAAATTACCTGTCACGCTTTTTATCCAATGTAATAGGGAGGATGGGGAAGTATCCATTCCCGGCCGTTGCCTTTTTGGGAGTGATAAGATGTCGTGACCAAGTCTAACTAATTAGCCATATGGTCCTCCACATCATTCTACAATTGCATTGTGATGACCACATTTTATTTCTCAATGACTCGGCATTAGGTTACAGCCACACTGAACGTGTTTTGATTAGATGGTGGAGGGTGGCAGTGGGTTGTGTAGCAGCTTGGAGATATAAGTCGAGTGACCATATCAGATAAAGATCGATCCAATATGGCCACTCATAATAGATGACTGGAGTGAGTTTTAGTTGCCGAGCCGCTATATATCCTGCTCATCTCTACCTTTGGAGCAAATCACGTTCAGTGTGACCCTATATCCTTACAAATGCAACTAGGAATTAATCTAATTATGGAAGTTAAAACAAAATAATGGTGGAGCTTTAAAAAAAATGGGAACTAGAGTTTCATTTTTTGGTTTAAGTTCAAATAATTATATTGTCAAAGAACAGAATACGAGGGAATATGAGCGTATTCTCTGAATAATGGTTTGAATCATTACATAATGTATTCACAGTTATTACAAGGGTTATTACTGATGAATTATGTACTCTTCACGAAAAAGAGATCAAAAAACAAAATACATAACCCTAGATACACAAGTGCTCATTTAATGACTAATATTCTATAACAAATATATTTGTCCTTCTAGAGAAAGCATTCAGTTGAGTATCCATATTTCTCTGAAGCAAGTATGAAAGAATCTCTTTTTTTATAATCTTCTTCTTTTAATGATCTCACAACTGTACTATGCCAATTTTTACTCAACTTCACTATCTACATTAATTTATGATAATTTTTTTTTTAACATACTGTCTATACACAAATTCATCTCTCTTTTCTTCTTCTTCTTCTTCTTTTTTATCGAGTAATGTATTCAAACTTAAGTTGTTCTTTGTCTTATTTTTTATAAGGCTCATTAAATATATTGCGGCATCTTGTTTGGAGCACATGTAACTTACAATCAAGCAACTGAAAATTTTATAGGTATAAGTAGGATACTGGAAATTGAGAG
>JAXCGZ010014801.1:0-7500 GCA_037179515.1 Halocaridina rubra
ATATATATTTTATCATGCATATGAATATATTTTTGGAATATGTTTGCATCCCATGCACCCTGTTATGCCCTTCATTTTCAGAATTACTTTCTAATTTTGCTCTATTGTTCATGATTTTTCTCGAAATGTTTTTTTTATTTCATGCCAGTTGAATCTGCTCCTCATTTCTTTATCATAGTTTCCCCAACAATTTTTCTATTTTATTTCTAAATACAATTAAAAGCTCTTTCTTCCTTGGTCATATGCATGCTCCAGGGAGCTACAATCTACACAAAAATGAAAGTATTCTTTAATGAATAGCAAAGTTCCACTAAAGTCATGAAGAAAGTTCAGGAATGCGTGACTGCTTGAGTACAAGCCTTTGCTTATTTGTTACTATGCCCATATGATTTCAAATAAGAGAAACATAAGGACACACAATACTGCAATTATAATTTGAGCCTTATATTGCAATGTCCTTAATAAGTTTAGCTTATTTTTGTAAAGGTACAAGAATTTTTACTAGGTTCGGCACTCATCATCAACAAAGATCACAATAAAAAATATATAAATAATTTCACTGTTTGATTTCACGTAATACAAGAAAAAATATATAGAAAAGCTCATGATATCTCTTTGAATAGCTATTGTTTGAACAAAATTGGGTCTTTTCCAGAATAATTACTCATAAGAATTAGATTTTTCTTCATGGGAAATAAATTATTTGTAGAACAGAACAAAAGCTGGTTTTAATTGGCAATTACGACTCATGCAAATGTCTGGGCCATTTTGTGTATTTTTTTTTATTATTTTTCTTTTAAGGAGGAATTTCACGTTTCAGTTCTTGTTCACTTTGAAATTTTCAGTCAAAAGAGACTCAATAATACCAGATTCTTTATGTTACTAATTCTGTCATGAAAGTGCATATATAAATTATTGTGGTTTCATAAAACATGTGTACGAAATAAACACATGTGTACATGTATGTAAAGGAGCAATAAAGTAGATTATTGAATACGTAATCAAATAAATAAAAAATAAATTCTCTCTCTCTCTCTCTCTCTCTCTCTCTCTCTCTCTCTCTCTCTCTCTCTCTCTCTCTCTCTCTCTCTCTCTCTCTCTCTCTCTCTCTATATATATATATATATATATATATATATATATATATATATATATATATATATATATATATATATATATATATATTAGTTGAGCATCAGAGAGGAATTTTGAGTTATGAAGACCGCTTGTTTTAGATATCAACTTTGAAGACTTACATCGAGAGATTCCACTCCCATGGAGGTACAAGTGTCTTCGCTGGATAGTATCTTCAACATGAAGTCCTCATTGCTGTAGTAGTAAGAGAAGTAAACGAGCTTTCGAAGGGCATCCTTCATCATTCGGTTATTAAGCAAATCCTGACTGAAATACATCACGTGAAAAAAGACGAGAACCAGGAAGTTTCACTTCCAGAAAGGTCCAAATATCCTTTTCCAGGCGACTGTCCTTGTAAAAAAAAAAAAAAAAAAAAAAGGTCCAAAGGAGAAGCAAACCTTACAGCTTAACTGCTATGATAGGAAAGATTTTATTCTATCTGAATGCCTTTTTGTTCATGTCACAGCATCTCCTAACTTCACTCGTAGCTTCGTTTTTCGCATTTGATTCACATTTCAGCTATATAGGCATTAATTATAATCAAATTAACACATTAACGTATGTAAAAACATGAATCATACTTCAAATTGGACGAGACTCGAATCTAAGACACATTATTACTGGGCCAAGGCGCTATCAACTACACCACTGAAGGTCTAAAGGAAAAGCAAACCTTACAACTTAACTGCTATGCTAGGAATGAATGCATTCTATATGAATGTCTTTTTGTTGATATTACAGCTTCTCCTAACCTCACCCATGGCTGCTATGCCAGGAATGAACGCATTTTATCTGAATGCCTTTTTGTTCATAGTTTACCCTACTCTATATGTGCAATGTTATGCTTTATCATAAAAGTAACTAACATATTATATCCTGCATGACTATTCTAATGGAAATTTAATAGAGTATTGATTATTCTGCAAAAAAAAACCCTATGCAAAAATATCTTTGCCAAACAAGCAACATTACTATAAGAAATTCCTAATAGATTCACAGGCAATGTCTCTGCAAAGATCATAAACATTCGGTGTGAAAACACTGCGAGAATTCGTATGAGAAACTCATTTGCATAAAAGAGGCTGCACGAAGGCAAAGGAAACTATTTATTACAACGGAATCTTTGAAGATCTCTCTCTCTCTCTCTCTCTCTCTCTCTCTCTCTCTCTCTCTCTCTCTCTCTCTCTCTCTCTCTCTCTCTCTCTCTCTCTCTCTCTCTCTCTCTCTCTCTCTTTCTTCATAGCTTACATGTTTTCATGCTTTTTCATGCATGGTAGGTGCGGTGTGTTTGCAATTGTTATACATGGAGCTTAGCTATATTATGCATTAAGATACTAATACACTAATTGATCTACTACCGTTTTTGAAACTATGTACAAGTGAAATTATTCCTCTGCTGCTTTATTTTCAAATTATAACTATGTCGACATTCCTTACAGTGAAATCAGAAATTTAGAATATGCAATGAGGCCTTGGCTCTTTGTAGGAGGAAAATGCAAAGGAGGGGAGGATAGCAAGAATACTTCTCCGTGTTCCCTTAAATGTCTTAAAAGTTGACTAAATAGAGCAGAGAGAGGGGATTGGGAATCATCTTCTTTGAATTTTTCTCACGCAGAAAGGCAAGTTATTTTCATTTGACTCAGTCACCGACCTTGTAACGGGAATAATGGCTTTTTAATATAGAAATATAGGCGATGATATCTTCTTAAAAGGAATTTTATTTTTCAGGTTGGATATTTCCACAGCTCTCTTATTAGAAGGTGAATTGGCCACTTTGGAATAGGGTGAACAAGAGCATACTTCTGGGACAAAGTATAAACACTTGGTTGACTGAATGAGGCGAAAAAGACTGCAAATTGCGAGAGCCACTTCATCTGTAAACTCTATGTTTGAAGAAAGAATAAAGGAGGGCATAGGGTTAGAGATGGGTAAAGTGCAGTAGGCAGGAATTCAGCTTTTGAACGGAAACGTGAATACAGAGATTTGAAATAGGTTAGGAATTTTTTTTTTAATGAGTGTGACACCGGGACAGGCAAAAACTGCCCTCATCAATAGAAGCCGGCAACGAGAAAATACCAAGAAGAATGAAAAGAAAAAGGTTAAGGACAAGGCTGAGATGAGGTAATGCCACAAAGAGGAAAACGACAGACAGAAAAAACAGTCAGAGTACAGAGGACCCAGAGATATGGAGGACTAGGCTCTGAGATAATGATAGATCTGCTTTTTGAAAGATGATAGGTCATAAAAATTAGGAAAGACATAAGGAGGAAGAGAGTTCAAGAGTCTGGAGGTAGATGGGAAGAAGCAGTCGCTGCACCAACCAATCCGCGAGCTGCAAATCTCCACGCAGTATCTGTGAGATGAGGCCGCTTGGCGAGTATTACGCGACCTTGGCATTGGGGGAGGAATGCAACTCGCCAACTTATCAGAGCAGTGATGGAAGTAGTAGCGATAGAAAAGCAAAAGGGAAGATTCCTTACTGTGAAGAGAGAAAGAATCCAGATTAGAAGTAAAAGAAGGATCATTAATGAGTCTGACAGCCTTAGTTTCAACCCTATCAAGGATATAAGTATAAGAAGAACCACCCCAGATGTGTGAGCAGTATTCTAAGAAGGGATGGATAAGACCTTTATAAGTTTTAAGTAACTGTAAAGAGGAAAAGTAATGACGAAAATGAAACAAAGCCCCAATTTTTTTATGAAGATTTAGAAATTTGGATCATGTGATTCCTCCAAGACAAGTAAGAGGCTATATGGATTCCTAATATGTTAATAGAATTAAGAGCTTAATTTCGTTAGTTCCGAAGACAATAGGGTTATCAGTAGGAGAAGAAGGTAAAGAGATAGCCGGAAACTGTCTTGGAGGCATTGAATTTAACTGAATTTTGGGTGCCCCACTCAGATACTCTCTGCAAATCGGAGTTGAGAGTAGAAGAAAGAGTGATACGAGACTGATTACAAGTAGCAGATGAAGGTGGAGAAGAAAAGGCAGAGGAAAAGTGAAGGGTAGAATCATCAGCAAAGGCATGGAAAAGAGAGGAAGATGGGGATTGTAGGTGATCATTGATGAAGAGAAGGGACAGAGAAGGTGAAAGAACAGAGCCATGTGGAACACCAATGGTAATAGAGAAAGAGCCAGATGTCGCACCATCAACAACTATAGATATAAAACAGTCAGTAAGAAAACTGGAAATCAGAGAACTGAAAGAAGGGTTAAAGCCATAGGCAGGTAGGTTTGCCAACAGAGCCTTATGCCAGACTCTGTCAAAAGTCTTAGAGATATCAAGGGCGACGACAAAGGATTCCCCATAGTTCCTCAGAGAAGATGACCATACATGAATAAGATAGGACAGGAGATCACCAGTGGATCTTGCCTTGTGGAAGCCATACTGGTGATCGGAGATAGGTGAATTAGTTTCAAAGCATTTCAAGATGTAAGCATTGATCAAAGTTTCGAAAACTTTAGCAATAGACGAGGTTAGGGCAATAGGTCGGCAGTTTGAAGGAATGGAGCAGTGACCCTTCTTCAGAACAGACTGAACTAAAGCAAGTTTCCAAGATGAAGAATAGATTCTGATTGACAGAATGAGGTGAAAAAGATGGCAAAGCACGGGAGCCAATTCATCTTCAAACTCCTTAAGGAACCTTGCAGGGATGCCATCGGGACCAGATGCCTTGTTCGTCTTTGGCGAGTGAAGAACCTTATGAACAATGCATGAAGAAAGGATAAGGGAGGGCATAGGGTTAGAGAGGAGTAAAAATTGATGGACAGGTGCGCTGGAATCGATTATAAAAAAGTCGGAAGAAAAATGAGAGCCAAAGAGATTGGCTTTGTCTGAAGGGGAAAGCAAGCTATAGAACCATCAGAACGAATGGGAGGGGGAAAGCTTGAGATACAGAAGTTTTTAGGAGGTATTTGGCTAAGGACCAGAAGCATTTGTCAGTGGGAGAGGAGTTAAGGTCATCAACTTTCCTTCTTATAAAGGAAGCCTTAGACCTTCGAATCTTAGCAGTTCAGCGATTCCTAGCTACAATAAAAGCAGAGCGAGTTAAATCGGAACAAGAAGCTTGGTAAGTTCTGTATGCCCGATCATTGGCCTGGATAGCCATGGAGAAGGCATAGTCAAACCAAGGTTTAGAGGGAGAGAAAGTTTTTGTAGATGAGGGGATGTATGCCTCCATTCCCGCTGACATGATCTCGGCAACTTTTAGAGTTGCGGGACCGAAAGCAGTAGTCATCCCAAGGGAAGTCAAAGAGGAAGTTACGCAAATTTTAATGTTGGATATGCTCAAAGTGCCAAAGGCGGCGCTGAGTAGGAGGGATTGGTGGAGGGCGAGCAAAATTGGAAGAGATTGAGATCATAGAGTAGTCAGACTTACCGAGAGGGGAAGGCACAGAATAAGAGTAGTTTGAAAGGTTAGAAGTAGGAAATAGGCCATGAGTGTTTGCTGCATATTCATGACGATCAGAGACACAAGTAGGATGTTTAATAATCTGCTCCAGATCGTGAGTAATAGAGAAAGCAATGGCCTCACTGCCTCCCACAACAGTGCGAGAAGAATGAAGCCACGCACTGTGGTGTACATTGAAGTTTCCAATGAAGAGAACTTCGGCATGTGGGAGAGAAGATAGCAAGGACTCATGGCACGGGGTCAGATATTCAAAGAAAGACACAAACTCGGTGGAGTTTGGAGAACAGTAGCAGAAGCAAAGGAAAATAGTGGTTATGGAGAGATAGACTTTTAGCCAGAGAACATCAAAGCCAGGGGATTCAAGGTCCATGAGCCTCGCAATAAGAGTGTTAGTGTTGCAGTAGGGACAGACCCCATCTTTGGAACGAAAACGAGTATACAGATTATAATGAGAGATTTGAAATGGGTCAGTGGAAGCATGTATAGACAGCTGGGTTTCAGATAGGAGGAGGAGGTTAGGAAGGAGAGTACCCAAGTGCTGTTCCACAGACGAAAAATTAGAGTTCAGGTCACGAATGTTAGAATAGTGAAGATTAAAAGCAGCAGATCTATAGGGAGGTACAATGTTAAGGGCAGAACCATTTCTACTACCAGCGTGTCTGCCCTCAAACCAATTGTGGAGTCAACACGATCACTGGAAATTCTTCGCACCCCTCTATGCCGGGTACTTGGGGCCATTAGCCGTGAACCTTCCATAAATAATAACAAATATGATGAAAAGAGATAAAAAGAGACAGATATTGGGAGTGTTGCGACTTGTCAAATGTAATGGAATAGCAAGAGAAGTGTAATGAATACGCCAAAATTTTCAGTGTAGATGTTGGTATGAGGCAAGAATCGTCCTGAAGAAAGAGTCATCCCGGAACTGTCTGGACCAGTCTTAGTTGTATCCTAATACCTTCAGTCATAGTCTTTCAACAGGTGGCTGGTGCCATGGCTAACCTACTAATCATGGCTAGACAGCTGGCATCAAGAGAGAAGGAGGAGGTTAACGAGGGATGTACCTAATTGCCGTTACACAGACGAAAGAGCGGATTTCACACCACAAATGTTAGAAGAGTGAAGAGTGAATGAAGCAGATCTATCAGGAGGAGCAGGGTTAAGGGCAGAACCATTGCTACCAACAAGCATGCCTACCATCACACCAATAGTGAAGTCAACATGTTCTTCGGAGATTGTTAGCAAATTCTATGCCTGGTGATTGGAACCGTATCCCTAGATATTCAATAATTATATTAAGAAATGAAAAATAAGAGAGCATATAGAAACAGAGATGAGGAGTATTTTGATTTGTTATATGCGATGGGATAGTAAGAGATTTGCAACGAATATGCCAGTATATCCAGTGTGGACATAGGCATATTAAAGAACCTTGCATGAAGGAAGGCTTAACCTGGAGCTGTCTTGACTAGATCTAGTTAAGTCCGTAAGACCTTCAATCGTAGTATTTCAACAAGCGTCTAGTGCCATGGCCAACCTACTAATCAGAGAAGTCTTATTTTTTCACGATTTGTAGCCAGAATCAATGTTTTATGAAAATATAAACTAACCTAGCCTATGCTAAGCTAATATAACCTAACCTAACATAACATAATTAAAGCTGACAACACCTCGTGTATATATAGACGGTACGACCTTTACTCATTAGGTGGTGCATGTATTGCCTGCCAGGGCTGATATGCACCTGCAATGCACATAATCTCGTATATACACTACTAGTGTACATGCTGGTGTAATGTAGACTATGTAGCAGTTTGCATAGTCGGCGAGAATAAATTCCCAAAATACAGAGGGGAAAATGGATCAAATAAGTAAATCCAACCTCTGTCTATTCGTAAAATATATCCTCTCGTAGCTAATCAGCAAATGAATGCTTAGTTTATGTATTATTAAA
>JAXCGZ010014802.1:0-5000 GCA_037179515.1 Halocaridina rubra
CCATACATACATACATACATACATACATACATACATACATACATACATACATACATACATACATACATACATACATGCATGCATACATACCCAATAAAATAAAAATCTGTTTACCTAAACCATGGTGTAAACCTTAATGAATAAATTGATAGGATTGTCCAAAGGATTAAACAAGGATTAACCGATCAATTAGCTAAGATTATAGCTATTAAGGGCTAATTATAGAAGGCAGCTTTCCTTATTATAATAATGAACGATGAAGAAAGAGGGGGTGCAGATATATTGATAGATAGATAGATAGATAGATAGATAGATAGATAGATAGATAGATAGATAGATAGAGATAGATAGATAGACTGATTTTTAGAGATAGTGCTTCATCAAGAGCAAGACTACAGTTATGGACAGCGTGATATATATATATATATATATATATATATATATATATATATATATATATATATATATATATATATATATATATATATATATATGTGTGTGAAAGATTATGTCTACAGAAGGATATTGAATGAAATTTTAAGATTCTAATTAATATCAAGTGTATTACTTATCTTCAGAGGAATTCCTCTGACGATAAATAAACTTGAAAGTACTAAGTATCTCAAAATTTCTTCAATTTCCTTACGTATCCATAACCATTCACATTTACAAAAGTCACGTGCGTCTCGTGAAATAGCATCATAAATAAATAAATAAATAAATAAATAAATAAATATATATATATATATATATATATATATATATATATATATATATATATATATATATATATATATATATATATATATATATATATATATATATATATATATATATATCAGTTTAGTTCCTGGGTTCATCCAGTGAGGACGTGCTTCCAGTAGCTCTAATCTTGACCAAACTTAGTACAATGGAGAGTGGTGGTGTTCTTTGTGCTGGTGGTGTTAGTGGTAGTGGTGTTGGTAGTTGTGTCGTTGTTGGTGCTGTTTGTGGCTGTGCTGGGGATTTGTCCTCGTCTGACGCAAGCAAACTCATTTTTAATTTAAGAAATGAGTTGGCCGCAGTCAGGCAGGAGGTCAGATCCTTAGCTGAGGAGAACAGGGATCTGAGAGGTAAAGTAGAGGTGTTAACCAGGAAGGGTCGATTGAATAATGAAGACGACTGGAAAGTTGTGAATAAGGGTTCAACGAAAATGGTTCTTAAGAAAAATGATACTTTTAGACTACAGGTTGCTAATTCATTTAGGTCACTTAGAGATGAATGTGACAGTGGCGGCAGCAATTCTTCAGGAACCATAGAGTCAGATAGGTGTACTAGCGATCGTAAAAATGGAAGTGGGAAAAGCTCTCAGGTCAAGAGCCTAGGTAAGTCTCCCAAGGTCGGAGTAACCCATCCTCCGGATAAGTCTCGTTCTTTGGTAATTGTAGGGGATTCACTATGCAGATATGTAGACAGGAAACTCAGGCATAGAGTTAGAGGAAAATATTTTTTCCCTGGAGCAGGTATGAAGAAGGTGGGTGAGTCAATAAATAGCTGGATTGAGAAAAAAGATGTTGTTTGTTTGATAGCTGGGGGAAATGACGTGCAGGATGGTAGAAGTGAAGAGCTGATTAGGTTGTATAGACAAGCCCTGGATAAGATTAGGAAAAGGGGTGCAGTTCCTGTGATGTGTGGTATTCTCCCTAGGCTTAGCCAAAGTTCAGAGTGGTGGTCTCGAGCTATAGGAGTAAATGCTAGGATGAAAGTCTTCTGTCGGGAGAATAATATAGGTTTTATAGACGGGTGGGATCACTTCACTAGTCGTAAGCATATGTATGCAAGGGATGGAGTGCATCTTTCTAATTCAGGTGTCTCGGTATTGGCTGGTATGATAGACAGAGAGGTAGGGGGGTTTTGTTAGACACAAATAATGAAATGATTAATACTTGTGCAGAGAAATTAGTCAGTAAGGGTTCAGTAAATAGTGGGTCAAATAACTGGGAGTCTAAGGATAAGAACCATTTGTTACATAGAACAAATATTAACAAAAAGAATAGCCACAAGAAGGGTGAAGCTAGAGAAAGTTTAAAAGTATATTATACAAATAGCCGTAGTTTAGGTAACAAGATAGAAGAACTGAGAGCCATAGTATGTAGTGAGAGACCGGATATAATATGCATTAGTGAAAGTTGGATTAAATTAGAAAGCAAACACCTTAAAGCTGAGTACATAATTACAGGATATAAACTTTATAATGCTGATCGTAGTGCAGATAAAAGAGGGGGAGGGGTAATTATGTATATTAAAGATAGCCTCAGAAGCTGCATTAAGTCTGGAATTAAGACAAATCTAAATTCAGAAACCTTATGGGTTGAAATTAAAAATAATATAGAAAGTCTAGTTGTAGGAGTAGTCTACAGACCACCTGATCTAGATAATATAGAGTCGCAAGTTATATACGATGAAATTTCTAAAGTGAGCAGGTCAAATAGAGTTTGCATTGTAGGCGATTTTAATTTTAGACATATTAACTGGGAAACCATAACAGGTGATAGTAGCTCTAAGGAGTTTTTGGAAGTAGTAGAAGACAATTTCCTTTCTCAGCATGTACATGAAGCAACACGGGGGGTGAATACACTAGATTTAGTTCTTAGTAATAGAGAGAATATGGTTACAAATTTAGAAGTTGGTGAAAAATTGGGCAACAGTGACCATGATTCCATTAGATTTAACATAATTTTCAAGGAAACTATAAAGGAAAATAAGAATATTGTTCCAAACTTTAGAGCAGGAGATTTTGAGGGCTTAAAAACTAAATTATCTAATGAGGTATGGGAAGGGATTTCTGGGGTACAGATGTGGGTAGTTAATCCAGCAGGTCAGGTCGCAGGTAGCGGATTACCCCGAAATTTGGGTACCACATGCCAAGGATTATCACAAGATAAGATCAATACATTAAATTCTCTCACAGGAAAGAACAGCAGCCCGTCAGTTAATATAAATTTGGATGAGGAATATAACAATTTTGTCATGACTCTTAAGAATAGTCAGAGAGACTATATTCCCATGAAACATTGCAGATCAAGAAAAAATGACCCTAAATGGATGAACAATAGAATAAAGAATCTTATAGGTATTAAAAGAGGAATATACAGGAAACTAAAAAGAGGTGAAGAGCAGGTGAGGCAGCAATATATACAGTTAAACAGGGAAGTTAAAAAGATAGTTAGAGAGTCGAAAAGAAAATACGAAGTTCGAATAGCAGGAGAAGCTAAAGAAAATCCTAAAGGGTTTTATCAACATTATCAAACAAAATTTAAGGAAAAAGTAGGACCAATTGAAGTAGCCAATGGCCATATCACAGATGACGATAAAGTGATGTGTACATGTTTAAATGATTATTTCTTATCTGTATTTACAAATGAAAACTTGGAAAATATTCCGGAAGTAGAATCCATTTACAGAGACAGTCCCGATAATATACTTAGTTCAATAAATATTACGAGAGAGGAGGTAATAAAAGAAATAGATAAATTAAAGGCTCATAAATCTCCGGGACCTGATGGAATATATGCTAGAATATTAAAGGAATGCAAGGAAGAGCTTAGTTGTCCTCTAACTGCATTATTTAATAATTCAATAAAATTAGGATCGGTACCCATGGAGTGGAAATTGGCAGATGTGGTACCAATATTTAAAAAAGGAGAACGTGTTAAAAAGAATAATTATAGGCCGGTAAGTTTAACGTCAACAGTGGGTAAGATTCTAGAATCCATAATTGCAAATAAAATAAGGGCACATCTAGAATTACACAGACTGATAAAACTTTCACAACACGGGTTTCTTAAGGGTTTTTCGTGCCTTACAAACTTACTGTCTTTTTATTCAGAAGTTTACGAGGCAGTAGATTGTGGCAAAGAATATGATACAATATATCTAGATTTTAGCAAAGCTTTTGATAGAGTTCCTCACAAAAGATTAGTTAAAAAGCTGGAAGCTCATGGTATAGGAGGAGCTGTGCTCAGATGGATCAAACAATGGTTAAAAGACAGAAAACAGAGGGTTTGCATAAATGGAGAGAAATCAGAGTGGGGCTCGGTTACAAGCGGGGTACCACAAGGCTCGGTACTGGGTCCTCTATTATTCATCGTATATCTAAATGATCTGGATTCGGATATCAGTAGTAACCTAAGTAAATTCGCAGACGACACTAAAATAGGTAGAACTATAAATGGAAAAGAAGACATTCATGCTTTACAGGAAGATCTAAATAGATTATCTGAATGGTCGGACAAATGGCAAATGGAATTTAATGTTGAAAAATGTAAAGTAGTTAAAATGGGTACTATAAAAGACAATACTAGTTATAAGCTAAATAACCATGAAATCATGAGTTCTCAGTGTGAAAGGGATTTGGGAGTTCTTGTGAGTAGTAGTCTTAAGCCAAGAGAGCAATGCACAGCAGTCAGAAATAAAGCAAACAGAATTTTAGGATTTATCTCAAGAAGCGTCAGCAATAGGACGGAAAAAGTTATTTTGCAGCTCTATCTTGCATTAGTTAGGCCCCATTTAGATTATGCTGTGCAATTCTGGTCACCCTATTATAGAATGGAAATTGAATCCTTGGAGAGAGTGCAACGAAGAATGACCAAGATGATACACAATATCAGAAATCTACCATATGAGGACAGATTAAAAAAACTTAATCTACATTCTCTAGAGAGGCGAAGAGTTAGGGGGGATATGATTGAGGTGTATAAATGGTTTAAAGGGATTAACAAGGGAGATATTAATAAAGTTTTAAAAATTCATGATCAAACCAGAACTCGTAATAATGGATTTAAGCTTGATAAATTTAGGTTCAGAAGGGAAATTGGTAAAAATTGGTTTGGTAATAGAGTAGCTGATGCATGGAACAAGCTTCCTAGTAGGATAGTAAATGCCAATACCTTAGACACCTTCAAATGTAGATTAGATAGACATATGACAGAGGTAGGGTGGGTATGAATAGGTTAGTGCTT
>JAXCGZ010014802.1:10000-11003 GCA_037179515.1 Halocaridina rubra
CAGAGGAGCGCTAGAGGATGTTCTAGAAGAAAAAAAACCATGAATAAGTAGAAGGAATCTTTATATATATTTAAACGAAGATTGGGAAATATGTAAGAATAAGCAGAGGATTTCTGCTTTTACCTTTAGAAGAAACTTGAGGAATAAGTAGGAATCATGAGAGGAATTTTTATCTGACCTAAACTGTCGTTGGGAGATAGTTAAGAATAAGCAGAGTTGAAATATACAAAGAATAAGAAAAAAAATCACGTAGCAATAAGAATCACGTACGAATTATAATTTATTGAAGTAGAATTTAGTAAGAATAAGCATTTATTCAAGTAGAATTTGGTAAGAATAAGCAATTTATTTAAGTAGAATTAAGTAAGAATAAGCAATTATTTAAATAGAATTAAGTAGGAATAAATATTCATTTACTTATGTATTCACTTATTTATTCATCTATTCATCTATTTATTTACGTATTTTATATATCTATTTATTTATCTCTGTATTTCCTTCCAAAGCCACACGAGTTATATAAATTTTCCCATTCTGGTTACTGATGTCATCATGCAAATGATTTCCATCAGTGGCGTCCCAATCTCCAGTGACTCCTCCCCCCGGATACCTATCATCCCCAAAACAGACAGACATACATAAACACACACACACATACACCGTGTTAAATGAGTATATATGTGTATATGTGTATATATATATAGGAAGCTAGACAGATAGCTAGATAGATATGTAGTTAGATACTAATAGACAGACAGACTGACAGACAATATATATATATATATATATATATATATATATATATATATATATATATATATATATATATATATATATATATATATATATATACACACACACGTGTTTATGCGTAAGTATATGTATGTACGTATGTATTACAGCTAGAAACAAAGAGCAAAAACGGGAGGTTAATAATTTTCTGCTATTTTGCGAAAAACGTTCCGAAAAGTGCTCGCATAACTCACTGCTAACGACTGCTCAC
>JAXCGZ010014803.1:0-5000 GCA_037179515.1 Halocaridina rubra
CACAAAATCAAAAAATTTACACATGATAATTAATCTAAATACAAATTACAATGTAAAATGTCAAAATAAAACTAATGAAATTTGCAAAGCACAAAATCAAAAAAATTTACACATTAAAATATGCATACATACACTTCGTTTACCCAATGGGAGGATAATAATGAGACTAAAATCACTTATTAAGTAGGTGATTTAAAAGATGAGATTTAAGTGAGGGTAATGTTTGGCAACTTCTTAAGTTTGCGGGTAAAGAGTTCCAAAGTCTCGGGCCTATTACATTTAAGGCTCTTGCCCCAATATCAGTGGAAGTTCTGGGCACGTAAAAAGAATTCTGATATCTGGTGTTGACGTTATTGATACGTACTTGATTAACTGTTGGCAATGAGAAGAGCCATTCCGGTAATATTCCATGATTTATTTTAAAAACTAAAAGACAGATATTATATATGAACTTCATGTCCATCCTTAGCCAACCCAATCTCTCAAAGAGGGGAGTCACGTGATCATGTTTATGCACCCCCCCTATGGCAACTCTTGCAGCAAAATTCTGGAGCCTTTTCACTCGTAACATCTGGGTCTTAGTCGTGGAACCCCAAACACTTAGACAGTAGTTGAGAATACTTAAAATCAATGTTTGTACTACAATAACCCTACAATCAGGCTCGAATCTTTCATAGACTCTGTTCAAGTAAATAAGGGTCCCGTTCACTTTTTTATGTAGTTCATCAATATGAAAATTAAATGTCATGGTACTGTCCATAATAACTCCTAGATTTTTAACCTTATTAGATGGGAAGAGTGAAACATTGTTGAAATTTATACTGATGTTCTCAGGAATGCGGGACAGGTATTGATTTGATCCAAAAATAACGAATTTAGTTTTGTTTTCGTTCAGTAAAAGACCATTACTGTTAAAATAACTTTTGGCACAGTTTAATATATCTTCAGCCCTTTTTAAGATTTCAGGAATTCTATCAATGTCACCAGTAAGCATAATCTGGGTGTCATCAGCATACATGACAAGTAGGCAATCTCTTATAAATTGAGGTAAGTCATTAACATATATTAAGAAAAGCAGAGGACCCAAAATTGAACCCTGAGGAACGCCAAAACTGATATCTAAAGAAGAAGAGAGAGTCGAGCCCATTCGAACTGATTGAATTCGATCTTTCAGATAATTTTCGAACCAAAATGAGTCAACATGAACTTTGGAAAGTTTTCTCATTAGAATTTGATGGTGTACACTGTCAAATGCTTTAGACAAATCTAACAATAATAAAAGTGATATTTTCTTATTTTCAATATTACTATAAATTTTATCAGTAATTTTAAGTAGGGCCGTCTCGGTCGAAAGTTTAGGCCGAAAACCGTGTTGTTCTTCACATAATAGACAATTTGATTCAAGGAAATTTATTAACTGGGTGGCAACTACCTTCTCAAGTATTTTAGACAGAATGCTGAGAAGAGAGATTGGCCTATAATTTTCAACATTATTAGTATCTCCACTCTTAAAAACGGGGATGATATAGGGATGCTTCCAGAGGTTAGGATAACTGCCTGTAACAATGGATGTATTAACAATGACTAAAATGAAAAATACTGTAACTGGCAATGAGTCAATTAGGAAGCGAAGTTGTATCCCATCGGAACCACAAGAGTTTGTTGGTTTGAGGTTCTTTATGATAAGAATAAGTGTGATTAAATCGATTGGGTGCGGTCTAAAATTATTGATAATATTTCTTTCAGCTGGAGGCTGGCAATTATGTGGTTGATTAATAATCAAGTCATTATTATCTTGGGACTTTTCATATGTGGACTTACCTATTTCAGCAAAATACTTATTAAAATCATTCACTCGCTTTTCCACATTATCACTGAGAAGGTCAGAATTTTCTAAGATTTCCTTATTTGCAGGAATTATTCTTTTTATAACATTCCAAGTTCCTTTGATATTTCCCTTATATTTTGAAAATTCTTCCCTGAAATGATTTTTCTTCTTTTCGGACAACATTGTTTTAGTAAGGTTTCTTTCTCTTCTATAGGCTCTTTCCATCTCGGAGTTTTGTCTATCAGATTTAAATTGCCTTTGGAGGTCATCTCTCTTTTTCATTTGCTCTTTTAACTGAGAGTCAATCCACGGGGCAGGAGGGCGTGTCATGACTTTGGTTGTAAGAGGGGCACATTCATTTAAACATCTCGTAAAAACATCAGTAAAAGTAGAAACTTGATAATTTACACAATCTGTAGTTAGTATTGAATTTAAGATGTTGTATTCATTAAGAAGAGTGTCGCAGAAACAATTTTGAGAATAATTCTCAAGAGATCGGAAAGTTTTAACAATTGGCGGTCTCTTTTCCTTCCTGACATTAACTGTAGCTATTAGAAGCTCGTGGTCTCCTACAGGACAAGGTAAGACATCGTGGTGAACTATAAAACTAGGTGTATTGGTAATTATAAGATCAATTATGCTGGAGGAATTAGCGGTGATACGGGTTGCTTTATTCACAAGCTGATTTAAGTGGAGGGATTGAATTAATTTCCCCATTTTATTATTAGGAAGAAGGAGATTATCATTGAAGTCGCCTATAATAATGAGAGGTTTGCCCCTCAAACAGACCGACCGAAATACCTCGGAGATGTAATCAAAGGTGTCGTTGAGTGCATGTGGGTGTCTATATACACATCCCAGGATGAATGAAGGGGATTTCCTACTCTGAACAGTCAACCAAATGTCTTCGAGATGAGGAGGTCGCTCGACTTCAGGGGTCTTTAATAGGGAGACCGTTAGATGATTTCTTACATACACCCCCACACCCCCACCCCTACCGCCATCAAATCGATAAAAAGAATACTCAGGTATAGCAACAAAACCAGACTGCATATTTGCTTGGAGCCAAGTTTCACAAACACACATTATATCCACGTTATTTTCTCTGATCATTAGTGCAATATTTTCGAAATTACCCAGAAGTGATTGTGCATTGATGTGTTGTATGTTTATGAACTGTTTCAATAAGCCTGTATTACAATGTGATTGCTATATATTTAAGGGACATAATCTTGTTTTATGGCCATGTTCACGGCAGTGACCACATTTAAGTCTATAGTTAAACCAACAGTGGGAAAGATCATGGTTTATTTCCCCACAGTTTGAACAGGGCTGTCGACGACTGTAGAGCTGCTGCAATTTCTCCCTCTCCCGGGGACGCTGGGGGTAGCGCCGTGGTTGGTCGAGATCATGGAGACTGTGATTCATCCTCGAGTCTCGTCTCCATCCTCGAGTACCAGGTGGGATTTGACGATTCTGATGACGAAAATCCCGGGTATGACGTCCATCCGAATGCTGTTGAGGATCCCTTCTAGAATGCTGATCGTTGCTACTTTCTTGAGAGGCGTTTCTGATTTCATTATTATTTCTTATTGAGGGGAGCTGGCGATGCCGGTCGTAGTTTCTGTTCCTGTATGTGTTATTTTGACTGACGTTATTGGCCGTGACCGGTCGTTGTTGCCGCTGCAATACAGAAGCATATGTAGTAGGTATGGTTTGGTATATGATTTCTTCCCAGTTGTTGCTTAGTTTGAAGAATGGGCATTGCTTAGCAATTATGTTCAATAACCTGATGACGCCAAATCTGTTGAGAGCATCCCCCTTATCATTTACATCATAACACATCCGATCAACGTCGCCGGTACCAAGCCTGAACTGCAGATTAGTCTTGATAACTGAAACCCCATTGGTCTCACTCCAAGTTGCTAGTTGATTATTGAAATAGTTGATCTTTTCATCGAACTCTTCGACTCTAAGGACAGGTGCTACTTCACATATGTGTATGCTCATCTCCTCGTTCACCTCCTTGAGATCGGTTATGAGAGAACCCAATCTATCAAGGATATCCACAGGCTGAGATCCATTAAGGATGTCTTGAATACCGCAGTATAAGATGCAATATTTAGGAGCCCATCGAAGTTTCTCTGAGACCCAGCAATTTATGAGATCTATATTAGCTCCTTTTAAAGTTTGAACGGAGCATTGTTGGTTCAAGTCTGACATATGGACAGGGGAGAGGTTTGTGTCACCCAGAAGCAGGCTTCCCTCAGGTAGGGGCCGGGTAGGGGTTACACCCTGCGGTTCCGGTGTCGTCTGCTGTGAGTTGTATGTTCCCTGAAGTAACCCGACTTGTTCTTCCAGTGAAGAGATACGATCATTTAACTTGTTGACTGTGATTGTGAGTTTATCGATAACAAGATCTCTGACTTTTATTCTCTCTCTCATCTCTTCAATGTCTCTCATTTCCTCTTGAGGAGCTAATTCACAGTTATCAACATTACTCTCTGAATCGTTTGTTAGTGACGATCTATGCTTTTCAAGAATCATATCAATGAGTTTATCTTTCGTGTGCCAGACCCTTGTGATACCTATTTCCCGACAGTGATTTTGTAATTCAACTTTTGTATAATTATCATTGAGGAATTCCCAAGTAGGGTTTTCCAAAGACACTAGGTTTTCAATAGAAGACATTATAATATGAAAAATACAAAACACTAAGATTAAAATACTTTTGCCACTGGCAGCGCTTGTAGATGTTCTTACTGCGCATGCGCAGAATTTGAAAAAAATTAAATGTGAGCCCTTTACGGGAAAATTTGATTATCTTAACTTAAAATAAAACTAAGTTCATAAATTCAAAAACTTAAGAGACACATTTTCATTGTTCTAAAACACTTCACAGGGTCACAGAGGTATATAAAATACACAAAGGCAGTTTAGAAAACACGAAAAACCATGAAAATATCAGGAACGTAAACAAACATGCTTACTGGAGAGAGAGAGAGAGAGAGAGAGAGAGAGATTCCTTAACTGGATCCTACACTCCCCAAGCTGAAGAGTTTTAACTCAACTCTGTCTTAACTTTTAATTAATAAAATGGATTTGGACTAATAGTTTGGAAAACTTAGTTAAATGAAACTCCTGGCTCCAGCTGCCCCCCCCCATCTCCAAC
>JAXCGZ010014804.1:0-10927 GCA_037179515.1 Halocaridina rubra
ACCTCGTTTATTATCCGGAGTGTTTGTTTTACCTTGTCTATAGAGTCAGCTGCAGATGAAGTCGCACACAGTTGTAATAAAATCGGTTTTAACACAATTTCTGTTTATTCGTAGAAGTGTCAAATGATTTATAGGTATCTATTGATTTAACAAAATATTTGTTGTTAATTAATTTTGGTGATAATCCTTTTGTCTTCCTCTAGTTTACACAGAAGATACTCCCAAATCTAAGATACTAACAAATAATGACAAGAATTTCAAGTGTCCTCAAGGTAAAATTAAGAATATAATGAAGAGTTGACGTCTTTATTAGCACTCTCACACCATTTATGCTGGAAAAAATTATTTATTTACTCCTTTATTTGTATATATATATATATATATATATATATATATATATATATATATATATATATATATATATATATATATATATATAAATATATATATATATATATATATATATATATATATATATATATATATATATATATATATATATATATATATATATATATATAGTATTTCACTTAAATAACTTTTTTTAAATTATTTATTTACTTATGGTTGGTAGGGGCGCTCATCATCCACTCCCATTAATCTTGTATTTGGTTGGCTGGAGTATAAGTGAATCCTTGTAGGTAGATGCGATTTTGAATTAGTTTCTTGTCATGTCTGTCTATATTACACCAGGGTGTTTGACCATAAACCAGTGCTCTTGGGTGTTGGTCTGTGCTATGGCACAGCCTTTTATGAGGGGGAACTTTTTACACTGGGGTAGTGGGAAATAAGACCACCTTCGCATTCCCCTGCGTGTCATGAAAGTCGACTAAATGAGGCGTAGCAAGGACTCTGAGGATCCCTTCCTCTGTATTATTATTCCTATTAATGACCTAGATATGCAAGGGTATTCTGACATTAGAGGTTCAACCAGAACCCTGGTAATTGGGTCTTTGCATGTTGTGATTGTGGTGTAAGTGAAAGTAATAGGTAGGCTATAGGATGTATGTCTGTGAAGAGAAAAATGGCTGTGCTTGCACTGAGTGAAACTAAACCGAAAGGAAATGGCACGGTGAAAGTAAAAGGAGGTGTAGCATATGGTCGAATAAAGAGATAAGTGCAGTAGTGACTGAAAAGAAGCAGGCATTTGAGGTCTAATTGTAGATAGGTAATGTAGAGGCATATGAAAGGTATAGTGCAAAGAAGAGGTTAGCGAAATTTATGGTGAGGGAGGCAAAGAGAGAAGTGGATGTGAGCTGGGGTGGATGCTTGTCTGAGAATTTTTAAAGGAATAAAGAGAATGATTTGGAAGGATGTGCAAAGAGTGCGGAAAGTTGAGTCTGGTCGGAAGTAGAGGGTTAAAGAAGCAGATAGGCAATTGCTGATAGATGAAGTAACGGTGAGAGAGAGATAGGCTGAGTATTTCAAGGAATAGCTAACTGAGAAAGATGATAGACTGGCAGAGATTGTGATTGTGGAAAGTGAATGGAGAATGCCAATGTTAGATGATAAGACCGATAGAGAAATAAAAAAAATGGTGGTACATTTGGCACTGAAAGTAGGTAATGCACCAGGGATAGATGGCTGTTATGTAGAATGCTTTTCAAAAGGTGGGGAGGCATTAGTAGAATGGATGTTTAGGTGGCTGAATGTAAGTTTCAGGAATGGGAGGGTCCCAGTTGATTGGAGAGTGCATGTATAGTGCCACTTTATAAAAGGAAAGGAGATAGGTCTGAGTCTAGTAGTTACAGAGGTATTAGTTTGTTGAGTGTAAGTGGTAATGTATATGGAAGAGTGTTATTGAGAGAATTAAGAAAGATACTGAGAGATTTATTGAGGGAGAACAGTGTGGGTTCAGGAGAAGAAGAGGATGTGTGAATCGGGCATTTGTGGTAAGAGGGGTGTGTGAGAAGTTCTTAGAGAAAGGTAGGGACACTTTTTGGGCTTTTATAGACTTGGAGTAAGCATATAAGTGGGTTTATAGAGAAGCATGGAGGAGTGTGTTGTGACTATATGGGATATGTGAACATTTGCTGAATGCAATGAAGAATTTTTACATGAATAGTAGAGTTTCTGTGAGAACCTGGAATGGTATGAGTGATTGGTTTGAAGTGAACTTAGGATTATGTCAAGGTTGTGTAATGTTGCCTAGTAATATGTACATGGGTGGGAGTGGTAAGGGAAGTAAAGGAAAGAGTACTAGACAGAGGCTTAGAATTAGTGGGCAAGTATGGAAGGTTGTGGGAATTGAATCAATTGCTATTCACAGATGATGCAACACTGGTGGTTAATACTGAGAATGAATTAAATAATTTGGTAACTGAGTTTGATAGGGCGTGTGAAAGAAGAAAGTTGCGAATGAATATTGGTAAAAGTAAATTCATGAGATGCTCGAGGAGTGAATGAGGAGCTGCTTGAAAAAGTTAAGAGTTTTAAGTGTGGGGTCGCTCGTGGCAAGAAATGGACGAGTGGATGAAGAGGTAAGTCATAGAGTGAAGGAAGCAAGTAAATGTCTAGGTCGGTTGAAAAGTGTAATTTAAAGAAGGTATTTGGGAATGAAGGCAAAGAAAAGGATATAGGAAGGTGTGATTGTGCCAACATTATTGTATAGAGCAGAGATTTGGAATGTATGAGAGGATGAAAAGAACAAGTTGGATGCAATGAGATGAGGTGTGTGAGTAGTATGAATGGTGTATCTAGAATAGATAGAGTAAGGAATAAGTAGGTCAGGCAGTGAACGAGTGTTGTAAGATAGTTGTCATATAGATTAGATTAGAGAGCATTGAGTTGGTTTGGACACATGGAAAGGATGACTGACAAACGAATGGTGAAGAGAGTGCGGAGTGCAAAAGTGGTTTGATTAAGGCCAAGAGTAAGACCTATAATGAGATGGATGAATAGTGTGAAAAAGGCATTGAATACATTTGCAATGTCAGTGGAGCAGGGAATAGAACTTGCAAGAGATAGGAATGAGTGTAGGAAGATTGTGTATATGTGATGCGGGCCAAAGAGATTTTTCGCACCTGCTAGATCAGTGATCTGTGATAGACGGGTGTGAGGGGAGTTGCCATTTCATGGAGTGGTGGGGCTATACCAGCTTGGGCTGTCGGACCTCACTGTAGAATATCTTTGCCCACCTACCTTTTGAATGACCCATCAGGGTGGTTGGGGGGAATGTGGCAACCCTTTATTACCAAGGAGCTAAGAGAAGTGGTTGAGGTATATATGGATTGTGGTGAATGTGTATTTCTTGGCTCGACCGCCTCCCTTACAAAGCAGAATGAAGCCATATATATATATATATATATATATATATATATATATATATATATATATATATATATATATATATATATATATATATATATATATATATATATATATATATTGATAGATTTATTTATGCATTATGCATTTAATTATTAATAGATATGATAATTTACTTCATTATTTATTTGTTTATGTACTTATTTATATATTTACTTTTTTATATCGTTTGCTTTACGTGTCGATATATCTCTATCTGTCTGTCTTTCTATCTATCTATCTTTCGATCTATCTATCAATCTAATCTATCTATCTATCCATCTATCCAGCTATCTATCTATCTATATATATATATATATATATATATATATATATATATATATATATATATATATATATATATATATATATATATATATATATATATATATATATATATATATATATATATATATATATATCTAAAACACTGAACTGTTAACATACAGTCTAATATTGTAGGAAAGGCCCATTAAATAAAGCAACGAATATATATATATATATATATATATATATATATATATATATATATATATATATATATATATATATATATATATATATATATATATATATATATATATATATATATATATATATATAGATCCATCCATTTACCTTGGCTGTTTCCCCAAATTTGGGAGGTGGCCGACATAAAAAATGAAACAATAAGGGGATTACTTTGCTCTATGGGCAATGACGAGGGAGCTAGTGACCATTCAGATGGCACTGCTGGAGTGCCACAGCCTATCCTCCCGGATCTTCCACAGCCTGTGTCGCTTCATATGCCAACTTCCCTACTGCCCCTACCACGGGTCTACCTCTGTAAGATGTAGCCCCGTCGTAACAGCAGATGCCCATCAGAGCTGTGTCACATTCGCTCGCCACTCATTCCTATTCCTAGCACGCTCACTTGCTTCCCTCACATCCATCCTCCTATCATTCAGGGCTCTCCTTACTTCATCCATCCACCCAAACCTAGGCCTCTCTCCAGCATTTCTCCCATCAACTCTCGCATTCATCACCTTTTTCAACAGTCTTTCCTCATCCATCCTCTCCATATGGCCAAACCATCTCAGAGCTTTCATATCTACTTTGGCTGCCAATTCTCTCCTGACACCCGTTCTTGCTCTCACCACTTCATTCCTAACCCTATCCAACCGAGATACACTAATCATACTCCTCAGTCATTTCATTTCAAACACATTTAGTTTCCGTCTCTCACTTACTTTCATACCCCATAACTCTGATCCATACATCACAGTTGGCACAACCACTTTCTGATACAAATCTTTCTTAACATTCATTTCCAACCCTCTATTCTTCATCACTCCTATCAACGCACCCAACACTTTACATCCTTCATTCACTCTGTGACACACATCTGCTTCCACTCCACTATTTGCAGCTATAACCGAGCCTAAATACTTAAACTGATCAACGTCCTCAAGTGTCTTTCCATTCAACATAACATTCAATCCAGCACAATCCTCATTTCTTGTACACCTCATAACCTTACTTTTTCCCACATTCGCTCGCAACTTCCTTCTCTCACACACCATTCCAAATTTTGACGCTTACTAACACAGCTTCTCCTCTGAATCTGCCACCACCACAGTATCATCTGCAAACAGCAACTGACTCAGCTTCCACTCGTTATCATCCCCATCTACCATTCTCAAACCTCGACCACGCACTTGCTCATTCACCTCTCTTACGACTCCATCAATATACACATTGAACAGGCATGGTGACATCAAACATCCCTGTCTCTTTCCAACACTCACTGGAAAACACTCACTCACTTCATTCCCTACCCTAACACAAGCTCTACTGCCCTCATACAAACTCTTCACTGCCTGTAACAGTCTACCATCAATTCCATATAACCTCAAAACATTCCACATTGCCTCTCCATCAACTCTATCATACACTTTCTCCAGATCCAAAAATGCAAAATGCGCATCCTTACCCTCTGCTAAATATGTCTCACATTACTGCCTCACTATAAAAATCTGATTTATACAACCTCTACCTCTCCTAAAGCCACTCTGCACTTCTGCAATCACATTTTCTTGTCTTATCCCTAATCCTATTAATCAGTATCCTACCATACACTTTTCCTACCACACTCAACAAACTTATACCCCTAAAATTACTGCATTCATAAATATCTCCCTTACCTTTGTATAGGGGCACTATACAAGCAATCACCCATTCCACTAGCACCATTGACAACATAAAGCATATATTAAACACTCTCATTAACCATTCCAATGCAGGCACACCCCCTTCTTTCAACATCTCAGCTCTCACACCATCCATTCCAGGTGCTTTACCTGCTTTTGCTTCATCCAATGCCCTTTTCTTCTCCTCTCTTGTCATCTCTCTCTCATTTTCATCTCCCATTAATGGCACTTGTACAACTCTCACTGCCACTATAGCTGCCTCTCTATCTTCCTCAGCATTCAGCAAGCACTCAAAATATTCTGCCTATCTTATCCTTGCATCGTTCCCTCTTAACAACTGTCCATTCACATCTTTCACTGTGTCTTCCATCCTCGATCCACCCTTCCTTACTCTCTTCACTTCTTTCCAAAACTTCTTTATATTCTCCTCATATGACCTACTAAATCCTGTCCCCACCTAACATTTGCCAACCTCTTCTCTTCCTCTACCTTCTGCTTGATTTCCACATTTTTCTCCCTATATCTTTCATACACTGCAGCCATTCCTCAAAAGCCCTCTTTTTCTCTTCCACCCTCATTTTCACCCCCTTCATTCCACCACTCGCTGCCGCTCCTCATGCCACCTCCAACAAACCTCTTTCCACACACATCACTTGCATGTCCCACAATGCCTTCTTCCATCAACCTCCATTCCTCCTCTAACTCCCCAACTTCTCTTTCCTTCACCTTGTCATGTGCCACTTTCAACTTGTCCTGATATTCCTATCTCTTCTCTGGCTTTTTCAACTCTTCCACCTTCACCATTTCCCTCCTACATCCCCCCACTCTATTTCCCTACTCTTTTGCTACTACCACTTTTGCTTCAACCAAAAAATTATCAGACACGCCCCTAAATGCATGCACATCTTTCACTCTACCAATCAATCTCTTTGCTACCAACACATAATTCATCAATGCTCTTTCTTTCACTCTTCCATTTTCCACTCTCATCCATGTATATTTATTTATTAACTTCTTTTTGAAAAAAGCTAATACCTATCACCAACTCTTGCTCCACACACATATCTAACAGTCTCTGGCCACTCTCATTCCCACCTGGTACCCCATGCTTTCCTACAACACCTTCTACCTCTCCATCATCCACTCTAGGCATTCAAGTCACCCAACGCAATTACATAGTTCCTTCTACTCAGACCATCCACATCCCTAGTTACCTCATTCCAGAATTCATCCCGCTCTTCCTCACTTCTCTCACATCCAGTCCCATACGCATCTGACCAAAGCCCAACATTCCTCACCCATCCTAGCCCTCACCCACATCAGCCTAGATGACACTTATTTCCGTTCCACTTCCTTATTTACAATCCATTCACTCCGCAATAATGCCATACCCTCTCTCGCTCTCCCCCTTTCAACCCCAGACATCCTACCTGTCACGTCACCAAATGCCACTTCTCTTATTCCTTTCATCTTCGTCTCACACAATGCCAATACATCCATCCTCCTCCTACCAAACATATATCCCATCTCACATCTTTTGCACTCTATCGTACTACAATCACGCCATTTACATACCACCAAAACGAAAGTTTGGAGAGAAGTTACTCTCCCCTCTACTTCCCTTCCTCCTTGACGTCTCGCGGGAGGTTAATACAAGGGTGGGATTCCCAGTCCCCTCGCCCCATGTCCACTTTTAGTCGCCTCTTACGACATGCAGGGAATATGTTGATGCTATTTTTTTATGTTATGTCCGCCACCACTGGGCACCATATATATATATATATATATATATATATATATATATATATATATATATATATATATATATATATATATATATATATAGTACTTACTATATATAGTAGATATCACTGGCCACCTATATCATATAGTACATATCTATGATATATATATATAGTATATAGTATACTATATATATATATATAGTATATATCATATATATATATATATATATATATATATATATATATATATATATATAAGTACTTACTAATTTAGTGGCTTCACTGGGTCCTTCTCAAAGTACAATCTTTGAGAAGGTGGACAGTTAAGGCCACGAAATTAATAAGTACTTTATATATATATATATATATATATCATATATATATATATATATATATATATATATATATATATATATATATATATATATATATATATATATATATATATATATATATATTCGTTGTTTTCTTTAATGGTCTCTTCCTACCATATATATATATATATATATATATATATATATATATATATATATATATATATATATATATATATATATATATATATATATATATATATATATATATATATATATATATATATATATATATATATATATATATATATATATATATATTTAAAGTATTATTTATTAAATTATTTATCTTAAACCAGAACAATCATTTTTCTTTCTCTTTTTTTTCCAGGTGTGTATCAAAAGAGAAAAGTTAACATCAGTGCTAAATTGTAAGTAAAAGTATGCCTATGACGCTGTAATATTTTGTAATTGTAATATATTCTTATATCTATCCATCTTGCTCTCTCTCTCTTTCTATATTCTATATATATATATATATATATATATATATATATATATATATATATATATATATATATATATATAATATATATATATATAGTATCTTTTTATTTTTATTTATCTTTTGAGATTGTGACTCCGGGACGGGCAAAAGAAAGCATTATAATAATAATAAATCTGCCCCCATCGGGCCTGGGCACGAAGAAAACAAACAGTAAAGAGAAACAGAGATGGGGAGTGATGTGACTTGTCAGATGTGAAAGGATAATAAGAGATGTGTAGCAAATATCCAATAATATTCGTTGTAGATGTAGGCAAAGAATAAGAACCGTAACTGAAGGAAGTCTTAATATTGAATTGTCCTTGACAGTCCTATTTAAGTCCGAAAAATCTACAGCTGTGGTATCGCAACGGGTGGATGGTGTCATGGGCCAGCCTACTATATATATATAATATATATATATATATATATATATATATATATATATATATATATATATATATATATATATATATATATATATATATATAAGGCAGTCAGACCACCCATTAATGATCCATCACTTACTTCTAATCTGGATTCTCTCTCCCTTCGCCGTAAGGTATCTTCCCTTTCTCTTTTCTATCGCTACTACTTCCATCACTGCTCTGGTGAGTTGGTGAATTGCATCCCCCCCTATTGCTGAGGCCGCATAACATTTGCCAAGCGGCCTCATCTCACAGGTACTGTGTGGAGATTTGTAGCTCGCGGATTGGTCGGTGCAGCGACTGCTTCTTCCCATCTAACTCCAGACTATGGAACTTTCCTCCTTCTGTCTTTCCTAACTCTTATGACCTATCATCCCTCAAAAAGCAGATCTATCGTCATCTCAGGGCCTAGTCCTTCATATCTCTGGGTCCTCTGTACTTTGACTGTTATTTTTGTATGTCGTTTTCCTTTGTGTGTCATTACCTCATCTCTGCCTTGCCCTTAACCTTTTTCTTTTCCTTCGTCTTGGTATTTTCTCGTGCCCGGGCCTTTATTGATGAGGGCAGTTTTTGCCTGTACCGGTGTCACACTCATTAAAAAAAAAAAAAAAAAAAAAAAAAAAATATATATATATATATATATATATATATATATATATATATATATATATATATACATACATATATATATATATATATATATATATATATATATATATATATATATATATATATATATATATATATATATATATATATATATATATATATATATATATATATATATAGAGAGAGAGAGAGAGAGAGAGATAATGCGGGGTGAACAGGTATATAATACACACACACACACACTCATGCGCACTCACACACACACACACACACACACACATATATATATATATATATATATATATATATATATATATATATATATATATATATTACCTTTGCAATGAGTTGAAAGTATATTAAGTAAAAACACAGACTGATAGGCAGTTGTCAAAATGTGTAAAATATTATTGTTTCTTCAAAACTTACAAGCTAACGTAATTATGTGGCTGTGCGATTACTGATATTTCAGCTTAATTTGGTTTTTATTATTTTGTGTTGTCGACTACACTTTTTTGTTGATTTTCAAAACAAATTTTAAACATTCATTACATTGTGATTTTTTAAATAATATCGTGACGGTAGAAACGTAAATTGAATAGAGAAAATTATTCAGATAAACAAATACTTAAATATCATTTTTAGGAGTCAGTTGCCTGTATCAGATATTCATTATAAAAGCGAAAATGTCCCCAACTCAACCATTATATTTGGCGTTATGGCAACTATCGTATGTCATTTTTAAGCCATAATCGTAACCTGATCCGCCAGAGAGAGAGAGAGAGAGAGAGAGAGAGTACACATCCTTTATGGCCTTTATAGGGATGTTTAGGACCCATGGCTCTGCGTCATTTTGTATTCCTCTTTCCATTATAAATGAAATGGGCCACGTGAGATCTGACAGCTGATGCAATGGTATTTATTTCAAGTTACTGAGTGTCAAGACAGTCGTAGCCATCCCTAGTCTAGTAGTTTAGCTCATAGTGTAGTACAAGTCGTCAGTGGACTACCAATTTCATTGTGTACTCATCATATCCTGCTGAGGTAATAAGATTTAAGAGATTAAATACATCACTAATATTACTTCCACCCTCTCCATCACAAAGAATGCATTTTTTTTTTATTTTTGGCAAGATTGGGGATGTCTCGGGAAATTTTACTTAATTACAGCAGTCTTTACCCCATAAAGCCATGGAAGCGTGTTTGTGCTTGTATATTAGAATTATAGATCTGTGATTTCCTTATTTTTTTTTTATTATTTGTTTCTACATGCATTAGGCGAGGATTCAGTACTAAACCAATACCTTAACTATGGATTCCATTAGATATGGATGCGTTTTTTATTACACAGTATGGTAGGCAAGTACCTATATTTTAAGAATATGGTGGGTGTTAAGTTGGCACCCTTAGGCACCTCGTTCTGTAGGGCCAAATTAACCTTGCACCCGTAATAATCCTTTGGTGGTGGACAGCTACCACTATGCCTACTCATCACAAAAGATTGAGATCTATCTGAATAACATGCCTATGATTTCATAATTCAAATCTGTGTCGGATTGTGCATGAGCTTTGTAAGAAATCTCTTGGCTCCAAAAGGATATTATCTTAACATAATTTAAATTCGATTTCGTTCTACAACATTTTTTATTTACATTTACTCTAATAAATCTTTAACAAAAGAAATAAAAATGTTATCATATTCGTGATATCTTAATCGTTTGAACCCCATGCAGTCCGTTGTGTGTTTAAATCAGCTTACCTTAAAAAATGTTATATATATATATATATATAT
>JAXCGZ010014805.1:0-10870 GCA_037179515.1 Halocaridina rubra
TATAAGAACATAAGAACATAAGAATAGAGGACACTGCAACATGCCTACTGGCACACACGAGGCAGCTCCATTTTTGGATTGTATTTTCAGCATGTCTAACCTATTCTATTCTACTCTACTTATTTATTCTGTATTTCTTTTTATGATTTTTCTAATAAGCACTAACCTATTCATACCCACCCTACCTCTGTCATATGTCTATCTAATCTACATTTGAAGGTGTCTAAGGTATTGGCATTTACTATCATACTAGGAAGCTTGTTCCATGCATCAGCTACTCTATTACCAAACCAATTTTTACCAATTTCCCTTCTGAACCTAAATTTATCAAGCTTAAATCCATTATTACGAGTTCTGGTTTGATCATGAATTTTTAAAACTTTATTAATATCTCCCTTGTTAATCCCATTAAACCATTTATACACTTCAATCATATCCCCCCTAACTCTTCGCCTCTCTAGAGAATGTAGATTAAGTTTTTTTAATCTGTCCTCATATGGTAGATTTCTGATATTGTGTATCATCTTGGTCATTCTTCGTTGCACTCTCTCCAAGGATTCAATTTCCATTCTATAATAGGGTGACCAGAATTGCACAGCATAATCTAAATGGGGCCTAACTAATGCAAGATAGAGCTGCAAAATAACTTTTTCCGTCCTATTGCTGACGCTTCTTGAGATAAATCCTAAAATTCTGTTTGCTTTATTTCTGACTGCTGTGCATTGCTCTCTTGGCTTAAGACTACTACTCACAAGAACTCCCAAATCCCTTTCACACTGAGAACTCATGATTTCATGGTTATTTAGCTTATAACTAGTATTGTCTTTTATAGTACCCATTTTAACTACTTTACATTTTTCAACATTAAATTCCATTTGCCATTTGTCCGACCATTCAGATAATCTATTTAGATCTTCCTGTAAAGCATGAATGTCTTCTTTTCCATTTATAGTTCTACCTATTTTAGTGTCGTCTGCGAATTTACTTAGGTTACTACTGATATCCGAATCCAGATCATTTAGATATACAATGAATAATAGAGGACCCAGTACCGAGCCTTGTGGTACCCCGCTTGTAACCGAGCCCCACTCTGATTTCTCTCCATTTATGCAAACCCTCTGTTTTCTGTCTTTTAACCATTGTTTGATCCATCTGAGCACAGCTCCTCCTATACCATGAGCTTCCAGCTTTTTAACTAATCTTTTGTGAGGAACTCTATCAAAAGCTTTGCTAAAATCTAGATATATTGTATCATATTCTTTGCCACAATCTACTGCCTCGTAAACTTCTGAATAAAAAGACAGTAAGTTTGTAAGGCACGAAAAACCCTTAAGAAACCCGTGTTGTGAAAGTTTTATCAGTCTGTGTAATTCTAGATGTGCCCTTATTTTATTTGCAATTATGGATTCTAGAATCTTACCCACTGTTGACGTTAAACTTACCGGCCTATAATTATTCTTTTTAACACGTTCTCCTTTTTTAAATATTGGTACCACATCTGCCAATTTCCACTCCATGGGTACCGATCCTAATTTTATTGAATTATTAAATAATGCAGTTAGAGGACAACTAAGCTCTTCCTTGCATTCCTTTAATATTCTAGCATATATTCCATCAGGTCCCGGAGATTTATGAGCCTTTAATTTATCTATTTTTTTTATTACCTCCTCTCTCGTAATATTTATTGAACTAAGTATATTATCGGGACTGTCTCTGTAAATGGATTCTACTTCCGGAATATTTTCCAAGTTTTCATTTGTAAATACAGATAAGAAATAATCATTTAAACATGTACACATCACTTTGTACTGCTGGCTAGTACAGTGGTAACGCGCTGGCTTCGCATTCACGAGGTCGAAAGATCGGTCCCCGTCCAAGACCGCGAGTTTAAGCTGTTTACTGGCAGGAACTGCTGTGTTTGGACACCACAGTGGGGGGTTGGGGCTTGTCCCGGCTGACGAATACCCATTGTATTGTAATGGAAATAAAGTTTATTATTATTATTATTATTATTATTATTGTCGTCATCTGTGATATGGCCATTGGCTACTTCAATTGGTCCGACTTTTTCCTTAAATTTTGTTTGATAATGTTGATAAAACCCTTTAGGATTTTCTTTAGCTTCTCCTGCTATTCTAACTTCGTATTTTCTTTTCGACTCTCTAACTATCTTTTTAACTTCCCTGTTTAACTGTATATATTGCTGCCTCACCTGCTCTTCACCTCTTTTTAGTTTCCTGTATATTCCTCTTTTAATACCTATAAGATTCTTTATTCTATTGTTCATCCATTTAGGGTCATTTTTTCTTGATCTGCAATGTTTCATGGGAATATAGTCTCTCTGACTATTCTTAAGAGTCATGACAAAATTGTTATATTCCTCATCCAAATTTATATTAACTGACGGGCTGCTGTTCTTTCCTGTGAGAGAATTTAATGTATTGATCTTATCTTGTGATAATCCTTGGCATGTGGTACCCAAATTTTGGGGTAATCCGCTACCTGCGACCTGACCTGCTGGATTAACTACCCACATCTGTACCCCAGAAATCCCTTCCCATACCTCATTAGATAATTTAGTTTTTAAGCCCTCAAAATCTCCTGCTCTAAAGTTTGGAACAATATTCTTATTTTCCTTTATAGTTTCCTTGAAAATTATGTTAAATCTAATGGAATCATGGTCACTGTTGCCCAATTTTTCACCAACTTCTAAATTTGTAACCATATTCTCTCTATTACTAAGAACTAAATCTAGTGTATTCACCCCCCGTGTTGCTTCATGTACATGCTGAGAAAGGAAATTGTCTTCTACTACTTCCAAAAACTCCTTAGAGCTACTATCACCTGTTATGGTTTCCCAGTTAATATGTCTAAAATTAAAATCGCCTACAATGCAAACTCTATTTGACCTGCTCACTTTAGAAATTTCATCGTATATAACTTGCGACTCTATATTATCTAGATCAGGTGGTCTGTAGACTACTCCTACAACTAGACTTTCTATATTATTTTTAATTTCAACCCATAAGGTTTCTGAATTTAGATTTGTCTTAATTCCAGACTTAATGCAGCTTCTGAGGCTATCTTTAATATACATAATTACCCCTCCCCCTCTTTTATCTGCACTACGATCAGCATTATAAAGTTTATATCCTGTAATTATGTACTCAGCTTTAAGGTGTTTGCTTTCTAATTTAATCCAACTTTCACTAATGCATATTATATCCGGTCTCTCACTACATACTATGGCTCTCAGTTCTTCTATCTTGTTACCTAAACTACGGCTATTTGTATAATATACTTTTACACTTTCTCTAGCTTCACCCTTCTTGTGGCTATTCTTTTTGTTAATATTTGTTCTATGTAACAAATGGTTCTTATCCTTAGACTCCCAGTTATTTGACCCACTATTTACTGAACCCTTACTGACTAATTTCTCTTCACAAGTATTAATCATTTCATTATTTGTGTCTAACAAAACCCCCCTACCTCTCTGTCTATCATACCAGCCAATACCGAGACACCTGAATTAGAAAGATGCACTCCATCCCTTGCATACATATGCTTACGACTAGTGAAGTGATCCCACCCGTCTATAAAACCTATATTATTCTCCCGACAGAAGACTTTCATCCTAGCATTTACTCCTATAGCTCGAGACCACCACTCTGAACTTTGGCTAAGCCTAGGGAGAATACCACACATCACAGGAACTGCACCCCTTTTCCTAATCTTATCCAGGGCTTGTCTATACAACCTAATCAGCTCTTCACTTCTACCATCCTGCACGTCATTTCCCCCAGCTATCAAACAAACAACATCTTTTTTCTCAATCCAGCTATTTATTGACTCACCCACCTTCTTCATACCTGCTCCAGGGAAAAAATATTTTCCTCTAACTCTATGCCTGAGTTTCCTGTCTACATATCTGCATAGTGAATCCCCTACAATTACCAAAGAACGAGACTTATCCGGAGGATGGGTTACTCCGACCTTGGGAGACTTACCTAGGCTCTTGACCTGAGAGCTTTTCCCACTTCCATTTTTACGATCGCTAGTACACCTATCTGACTCTATGTTTCCTGAAGAATTGCTGCCGCCACTCTCACATTCATCTCTAAGTGACCTAAATGAATTAGCAACCTGTAGTCTAAAAGTATCATTTTTCTTAAGAACCATTTTCGTTGAACCCTTATTCACAACTTTCCAGTCGTCTTCATTATTCAATCGACCCTTCCTGGTTAACACCTCTACTTTACCTCTCAGATCCCTGTTCTCCTCAGCTAAGGAGGATCTGACCTCCTGCCTGACTGCGGCCATCTCATTTCTTAAATTAAAAATGAGTTTGCTTGCGTCAGACGAGGACAAATCCCCAGCACAGCCACAAACAGCACCAACAACGACACAACTACCAACACCACTACCACTAACACCACCAGCACAAAGAACACCACCACTCTCCATTGTACTAAGTTTGGTCAAGATTAGAGCTACTGGAAGCACGTCCTCACTGGATGAACCCAGGAACTAAACTGTGATGAACCCAGGAACTAAACATATATATATATATATATATATATATATATATATATATATATATATATATATATATATATATATATATATATATATATATATATATATGTATGTATATATATATATATATATATATATATATATATATATATATATATATATATATATATAATATTCTTTGGGTACTTGAAATTGTTATTTATAATGTATATGGTGTGTGTATGTGTGTGTGTGTGTGTGAGAGAGAGAGAGAGAGAGAGAGAGAGAGAGAGAGAATAAAAAAGACAAACCGCTGTTCTCTTTTTATTGAGACTTAATTATAATTTATTGGTATTCTATTATTCATCTCTAGAATATATTTTACGAAAATCTTCAATGGTTTTCGTATAACAAATATAAATTGCAATGATAATACTCGTAATATATGTATTTAGCTATTAGCTTTTTTTTTGCTTTTATATAGTTATTTATAAATATTTGACAGGAGGTATTTATTGACTATATGTTTTAACTTATTATTATTATTATTATTATTATTATTATTATAATAATTATAATTATTATTATTATTATTATTATTATAATAATTATAATTATTATTATTATTATTATTATTATTATTATTATTATTATTATTATTATTATTATAATAATTATAATTATTATTATTATTATTATTATTATTATTATTATTATTATTATTATTATTATTATTATTATTATCATTATGATTGTTATTATTATTAGTATAATTATTATTATTAAACAAAGTAAAGTTGCCGAGGATGAAGTGAAATATATTATTTTTAATCTTCTGTTTTTCCTTTGTTCCAGGTGAGTGATATTGAGATTGGAAAAGACATTTATAAAAGGTATGTCAGTATGATTAAATGCATTAAGTTATTTTATCTGATTATTGATATAGCCTGCTGGCTAGTACAGTGGTAACGCGCTGGCTTCGCATTCACGAGGTCGAAAGATCGGTCCCCGTCCAAGACCGAGAGTTTAAGCTGTTTACTGGCAGGAACTGCTGTGGTTGGACATCACAGTGGGGGGTTGGGGCTTGCCCTGGCTGACGAATACCCATTGTAATGAAATGGAAATAAAGCTCTCTCTCTCTCTCTCCTTTATGGCAGGTCTCCCAGACTCTAGATATGCCACAGTACACCTCCTGTAAATTATGCGACCGTCCTAATGCTAACACTCTTGACCACTATTGTCTTCAGTGCCCCACAGTGAGAGATGTTTTACCACGAGGTCAGAACTTAATACAGATCTGCTCATTTTTACTTAATGATGACAACCTTGATGTTATTCTTGCTCGTTATCCTCACTTTGGTGGCCATATAATTATATTGAATTATACATATATTTTCTGTATGTTGCTGTATAATTCTGTTTGTGCATTCTGCGTTTCTCTGAGCTTTACTTTTGCATATAATGTACTCTGTGCTGCCATACTGTGAGTTGTGTGTTAGTATGCAGCAATGTTTCATCAATGTGTACACCTCCCTGTAAACTATGTTCAATTCTTGGTTTTGTATCCATTTGAAGCATTATTTGTATGAACTCATGTAATGTCTGACGCCTTGGCGCAATAAATTAATAAAATAATAAAATAATCTCTCTCTCTCTCTCTCTCTCTCTCTCTCTCTCTCTCTCTCTCTCTCTCTCTCTCTCTCTCTCTCTCTCTCTCTTCAATAACTTTTTGCTCTTTGCCACATATTAATATGTATATTATCTACGTCAGCCTGTCTCCCAATTTTTAACATGATTGTGGCCACCCTCATTTGAATGGGGATTAATTCGGATACCTAAAACGGTGCATTATATATACCTCATCTTGTACGATGCTGTATCTGTATCTACATCTTATGAGAGCAAAATATGAACTTTGCTTATTTAAAACTTCAGTTAAGATGTTCTTAAATATATCAGATATGCTAATGGCAAAAGGATGGATTAATTTGTCTGTATTTTATTATTTGTCCACATTCTTTCTACTTAAAGTACTTATCGATTCCGTAAATTATTATTATTATTATTATTATTATTATTATTATTATTATTATTATTATTATTATTATTATTATTATTATTATTATTATTATTATTATTGTTATTATTATTATTATTATTATTATTATTATTATTATTATTATTATTATTATTATTATTATTATTTTTATCATTATTATTGCTAGTACTATTACTACTACTACTCCTACAGACACATGGAGCCATGCTGACTAATCAGTATCATTTTATTTTTACATCATAGTAGAAGGATAGTTAGTTTTGTTCTTATCGGAGCTTGAGCTCCTGGAAATGCTGTTCTATTCTTGACATCGATCTTCATATGGTATGCTCATGTAATCTAAGCTAACCGGACTATATTGCAAAGGACACAGTTGCCCTTTTCATCTTACTACTATGGGAGATTTTGGCTAGGGGATGCTATTGTGCGAGTTGTTGACAATGATGAGTGAAGCGAAAAGGTTATATTTTGGAGACTTCAGTAAGTACTTGAAGACTTTTTGAAGACTTACTTTATTGATCAAAATGGTCAAGTTGTATACAGTTGATACAGGCTGCATAATAATGGCTAGTTTACTCTGGGGAGTTATTATAAAAATATTATCATAATTATAGAGATAATACCTGGATGCAGCGTGAGGGTATTCTTAGGTTAATAAAGATGAGATGAAGACAATTCCTGGCCAAACCTAGATTTTGATCCTGCATATGATCAATAGGAAATGTGATGGAACAGAAAACTTCCCCCTTGGGGAGGAAAAATTAAAAAAAAAAATCAAATTGTGTTTACGCTAGACATAAAATATGCAGTGTAGTATATAATATACAAAATATGATACATATTAGAAAATATGCAATTCGTGGGTGATCCTTGTGGGTTTGGATGACAGTTCTTGGGTTAAAACGTGGATGTGAGCCATTCGTTTATGTGTGATAGTGAAGTACTTTGGTGTTGACTAAGTGTTGTTGATTATGTCCACGAGAAGGTGGTGGTTTGTGAGGAAATCTGACCCAAAGCCACGTTGCTTGCATCCATAGAGGGTGTGAGTGGCGGTATTTTTGCATTGGTGAGGAATTTTGCACCAGAGATGTAGTTCCTGATGCAGAATCCAGTGTTACTGTGGTTAAAGGCCAAGGGAATAAAGATTAAGGCTGCCATAACCGGCGGGAGACCGTCTTTGTATGTAGTAGGGGGTCAGTCCTAGCATTAAGGGCATCTGAAAAGACCTCTCCAACTGACATCGGGAAGATGCAGGAACCAATCTGAGGGCATGGAGACACTGCCAAGACCTTTGTTGGGTCGGGTTCCGCAGGAGGCCTTGTACGCATGTAGTAGGGGGTCGACCTTGGATATGAGTGCATCTGTCTCCATCTTGTTTGTGTCCGGAAAGGCAGTTTTAACTGACGATGAAAGGCGCAAGAGCTGGGCTGACAAGCAGCTAACGCTGCCAAGAACTTTTAGTTGGCAGGGGAATATGCACTGGTTAGCCGTCGTGTCCGGCAGGAGGCTATCAGTGCATCTAGTAGGGTGTCCACCTAAGAGACGAGGGTGTCCATCTCCATATCGTTGGCGTGTGGAAGGTTGGCTCTAACTGACATTGGGAAGACACTGGAGCCAGCCTAAAGGGCAGGGAAGCTTGTACAGGTTTGTTGGGCCTTCATTTGGAGGGTGAGCTGGCTGCGAAGTAGATGGTGCAGGGAGGCAATGCAAGGCAGTTTGGAGAGATGAGGCGGAATTGCAAAGGGTCTTTCTCTATCTCATTGGCCTTTCTGGAAGGGCAGCTTTAACCGGCGTTGGGAGATGTAGGAACCAGCCTGTAGGGGAGGGTGTCTTGCACAGCTTCGTTGGGCATTCTCTTGTCAGGCCAGCTGATGGCAAAGTAGACTGTGCTTAGAGGCAAGGAAAGGCAGCATAGAGAGGCGATGTCTCACTCCAAAATGCCTAGAGAGAGAGCTGGCACCGTGGCAAGGTGAGGCATAGCATCATTGTGTCACTTCGAAGGGTTACCAGTGTTCATGTCTGTGACAGGGTGGACTGAAACAATGTTATATTTTGGGAGCTTCAATAAAGGCTTGTAGAAAACTTTTTGAAGATTTACTCTATTGATCAAAATGGTCAATTTATACGCAGCTGATTTGGGCTGCATAGTGCACTCTGGGGGAGTTTTTATAAAGATAAGATCATGTTTATAGAGATAATATCAGGACGCAGCCTGAAGGATATTTTTAGGTTTATAAAGATAAGATCAAGATTATTCCTGGCCGAGCCTTGATTTCGATCCTGTATGTGATTGATAGGAAAGGAGATGGTACACTAGTGAAATAATTCTGAGAGTCAAACCCAGGACACCTAGCAACATTGTGTCTGAAAGGATATAGCCTAGTTGTGCAATGAATAAGAGCTAGAGAGAGGAGATTGGTAGCATGTGGACGAGATACCACTGAGTGTCCTTAAGGTGCATGAGTTTATGCATTGGCTTGGCCATCCCCCTTATATATATATATATATATATATATATATATATATATATATATATATATATATATATATATATATATATATATATATATACATATATATATATACATATATATATATATATATATATATATATATATATATATATATATATATATATATACATATATATATATATATATATATATATATATATATATATATATATATATATATATATATATATATATATATATACATATATATATATATATATATATATATATATATATATGCCCTCACACATATATATATATATATATATATATATTAAAAATATATATATATATATATATATATATATATATATATATATATATATATATATATATATATAAGTAGATAGATGGATAGATAGATAGATAGATACAAGAGAAATTCCTAATTATGTAATTTTATTCTTTATTTTTTAAGGGCTGTGTACAGCCCTTTAGATTTCAGTGTGGATCTGTTAATCTCATTTGGAATACCTAATCCTCCGTGTATTTGGCTTGTTTGACATTTAGAGAGGGAGAAAGAGAGACCACTGATTTAAGCGAATGAATATGCTTATTTAAGCCTCTTGTGTAGCCATGGCTACCTTCGTCTCCTCATTCTTAAGGTTTCATTTCTGTTTATGTAAAACCTTTATTTTTTTTTTATATTTTGTCGTATCATCTGTATATTTTTTTTATTCAATTTTAATTAATTTTGATTTAGTTTTAATTATTCATTTAATCACTTATTTAATTATTAATAAGTACTTCCTTGATGTCGGCTACCCCCCAATTTAAGGGGGAAACAGCCAAGGTATATGTATGTATGTATTTTCAACAGGTAATGACGACATTATCTCAACCACCAAATAGCGACTTATTATGCTATTGTATTTTTTATACACATTATGCATCGTGTGTCTGTATAGTTAATACGTAAATACTTCATATTAACTTCATAATGAACAAATAACACATAAACATATGGAAATATATACAAAGGCAAAATGCAAATTGAATACACCATTGAATGCATTTCTTACTAAAGTGACTCCGAGTTCAGCTCTTCAAGGTGTCTGGTGCATGTTCTCCACGCTGAAGCCATTTGGGGGGGGGGGTTAAGGAGGGGGAAGTAGCCCCCCTTGTAATATTTTGGGCTTAATGAGCACATCATTAGATTAGGACTTTGGCCCGATTTCTTTAACAGTGTAAACCTAGGATACCATATTGTTAGTTAGCTAGACACACAAATGGCTTTCATAAACGCATCTGACGCGGTTCTGTGTATGGCTGGGATCCCACATGGGATCCTAGCCATACACAGGACCGCGTCAGATGCGTTTATGAAATCCATTTGTGTGTGTCTAGCTAACTAACAATATGGTATCCTAGGTTTACACTGTTTAAGAAATCGGGCCTTTGATACGAGAAAAAATCCTATATTACAGTTTATTATGTAAACAAGTCATTCTTGGATATCTCTCTGCTAGCATATACACCCTGAGTGAGTCCTCAGATAGATGTCTCATGGAAAAGCGATGCTAGACTTTGATATATGTGATATAAAAAATCTGTTAACGTGATATAATATTCATGAGTCAATAAAAAAAAATACGTCGGCCATGGCTGCCATCCGTTAGGCCTACTGTATATAAAACGGCCTCTTTTTGAGTCTTTAATATTATACGATACTTATTTTTAGCTTACTTGGTTTCATATAGAAAGTTGAGTGTTTGCTTATTTTTAGCAAATTTATTTGGTTAACTAAGGCCGCGATAATTTTATTTCAAATGATTAGACATAA
>JAXCGZ010014806.1:0-10832 GCA_037179515.1 Halocaridina rubra
ATATATATATATATATATATATATATATATATATATATATATATATATATATATATATATATATATATACACACACACACACACACACACAAATGCTGGAAAAGGTATAGGAGGAGAAAAAACATAAATGCCTGGCAAACCTACAAAAGAGCAAGAAATGACTACCTAAGTAAAAGGAGAGAGGCAGAGAGAGATTATGAGAGGGACATCACCAGGAAGGCTAAAGAAAATCCCAAGCTTTTCCACAGCTTTATCAGAGGAAAACTGAAGGTAAAAGTACAGGTTTTAAGGCTAAAGAGAGCGGATGGAAGCATCACTGAGACGGATGAAGAGATCTGCAAAGAATTGAACAAGGAGTTTCAGTCAGTATTTACAGTAGAAAATACCCCACCCCCTCAGATTGCAGTGATAGAAGCTCAAGGGCCGGTATTAGAGAACATCAACCTTACAGCCACAGAGGTATGCAAAGCGCTGATGGATTTAGATGTTCATAAAGCTACAGGTCCTGATGACATATCCCCTCATGTGCTTAAAAAATGCGCAAACACAATATCAGTGGCACTAAGTATCATATTTAAGGAGTCACTGGAGTCGGGGGAGATTCCAAGATGCTGGAAACAAGCAAATGTGATACCTATCTTCAAAAAGGGAAGGAGGGATACGGCTCTGAACTATAGACCAGTTTCCTTGACCAGCATAGTTTGCAAAGTTATGGAGAAACTACTAAGGAAACATATCTCTCTTCACTTGGAATCCTTCAACTTTTTGTCAGTGAGGCAACATGGCTTCAGAGAAGGTAGATCAACAGTAACAAACTTATTAGAATTTTATGATGAGGTAAGCCAAATCTTACAGGAAAGAGAGGGCTGGGCAGATTGCATATTCCTAGACTTCCAGAAAGCGTTTGACACTGTTCCACATGGGAGACTTATTAGGAAGCTGCACTCAATGGCTAGAATAGGTGGAAATGTCTTGGAATGGATAAAAACTTACTTAGAAGGAAGGGAACAGAGGGTTAGAGTAAGACACTCAGTGTCTGAATGGAGAAGAGTTAGTAGTGGAGTTCCACAGGGTTCAGTTTTAGGGCCACTTTTGTTTCTTGTATATGTAAATGACCTACCAGAGTCTGTAAATTCATTCATGTATATGTTTGCAGATGATGCAAAGATTGTGAAGAAAGTAAGAAACGAGAACAATGGTAGAGAACTTCAGGAGGATCTAAATAATCTGCATGAGTGGTCAGAAAAGTGGCTAATGAAATTCAATACTTCAAAATGTAAGGTAATGAGAATGGGTACAAGTGCAAGAAGGCCCAAGCTTGACTACTCGGTGGCTGGAGTACAACTTCAAGAGACAGAAAATGAGAGAGATCTAGGAGTAAACATACTGGCAGATTTGTCTCCAGAAATACATATAAATGGCATAGTAAGGGCAGCATATGCATTCTTATCAAATGTAAGGGTAGCCTTCAGGCACATGGACAAGGAAATGTTCAGAAATATTTATGTAACCTATGTGAGGCCAAAACTCGAATATGCAGCCCCCTTTTGGAATCCGCACTTGAAAAAACACATAGCTAAGCTTGAAAAAGTTCAAAGACATGCCACGAAACTGGTGCCAGAAATACGCAATCTCAGTTATGATGAGAGGCTGAGGGAATTAGACTTATCATCACTCGAAGCTAGAAGAGTGAGGGGGGATATGGTGACAGTCTTTAAATTCCTTCATGGTTATGATAGAGTGGATAGGGATCGATATTTCGATATGGCTGGCTCTAGAACTAGAGGTCATAGTTTGAAGCTTCGTAAGAAAACTTCTTTGCAGGATGTAAGGAAATACTTTTTCAGTGTAAGAGTAGTTGATAATTGGAATTGGCTAAGCGAGGAGGTAGTTAATTCTATCTCAATCCATAGTTTTAAGGACAGGTATGATAAGTATCACTAAGTCTAAAATGGAAGCGATCAGGAGACGGGAAGATACGAGCTTTGGGCTCTTTCCCGTAAACACAATTAGGTAATCACAATTAGGTAATCACACTAAGGAAACATATCTCTCTTCACTTGGAATCCTTCAACTTTTTTTCAGTGAGGCAACATGGCTTCAGAGAAGGTAGATCAACAGTAACAAACTTATTAGAATTTTATGATGAGGTAAGCCAAATCTTACAGGAAAGAGAGGGCTGGGCAGATTGCATATTCCTAGACTTCCAGAAAGCGTTTGACACTGTTCCACATGGGAGACTTATTAGGAAGCTGCAATCAATGGCTAAAATAGGTGGAAATGTTTTGGAATGGATAAAAACTTACTTAGAAGGAAGGGAACAGAGGGTTAGAGTAAGACACTCAGTGTCTGAATGGAGAAGAGTTAGTAGTGGAGTTCCACAGGGTTCAGTTTTAGGGCCACTTTTGTTCCTTGTATATGTAAATGACCTACCAGAGTCTGTAAATTCATTCATGAATATGTTTGCAGATGATGCAAAGATTGTGAAGAAAGTAAGAAACGAGAACAATGGTAGAGAACTTCAGGAGGATCTAAATAATCTGCATGAGTGGTCAGAAAAGTGGCTAATGAAATTCAATACTTCAAAATGTAAGGTAATGAGAATGGGTACAAGTGCAAGAAGGCCCAAGCTTGACTACTCGGTGGCTGGAGTACAACTTCAAGAGACAGAGAATGAGAGAGATCTAGGAGTAAATATACTGGCAGAATTGTCTCCAGAAATACATATAAATGGCATAGTAAGGGCAGCATATGCATTCTTATCAAATGTAAGGGTAGCCTTCAGGCACATGGACAAGGAAATGTTCAGAAATATTTATGTAACCTATGTGTGGCCAACACTCGAATATGCAGCCCCCTTTTTGAATCCGCACTTGAAAAAGCACATAGCTGAGCTTGAAAAAGTTCAAAGACATGCCACGAAACTGGTGCCAGAAATACGCAATCTCAGTTATGATGAGAGGCTGAGGGAATTAGACTTATCATCACTCGAAGCTAGAAGATTGAGGGGGGATATGGTGACAGTCTTTAAATTCCATCATGCTTATGACAGAGTGGATAGGGATCGATATTTTAATATGGCTGGCTCTAGAACTAGAGGTCATAGTTTGAAGCTTCGTAAGAAAATTTCTTTGCAGGATGTAAGGAAATACTTTTTTCAGTGTAAGAGTAGTTGATAATTGGAATTGGCTAAGCGAGGAGGTAGTTAATGCTATCTCAATCAATAGTTTTAAGGACAGGTATGATAAGTATCACTAAGTACAAAATAGAACCGATCAGGAGACGGGAAGATACGAGCTTTGGGCTCTTTCCCGTAAACACAATTAGGTAATTGCATACATACATACATACATACATACATACATATATATATATATATATATATATATATATATATATATATATATATATATATATATATATATATATATATATATATATATATATATATATATATATATATATAACCAAATAAGCACATTACATATGTGAAAACATGAATCATTTTTTACCCCGACCGGGACTCGGACCTAGGACTTTTAATTACTAAGTCAAGGCACTACCAGCTACACACCACAGAAGGTTTAAAAGGAATCCAACCTTATAGCTTATATCTGCTATACTTAGGAATGAACGCATTCTATCTGAATGCTACTATGTTCATATTACAGATTCCCCAACCTCACTCGTGGCTTCATTTTAGCATTTAAATGAAGCCACAAGTGAGGTTGGGGAATCTGTAATATGAACATAGTGGCATTCAGATAGAATGCGTTCATTCCTACGTATAGCAGATATAAACTATAAGGTTGGATTCCTTTTAAACCTTCTGTGGTGTGTAGTTGGTAGCGCCTTGAGTTAGTAATTAAAAGTCCTAGTTTCGAATTCCGGTCGTGGTAAAAAATGATTTATATATATATATATATATATATATATATATATATATATATATATATATATATATATATATATATATATATATATATATATATATATATATATATATAGAGAAGAGAGAGAGAGAGAGAGAGAAAGAGAGAGAGAGAGAGAGAGAGAGAGAGAGAGAGAGAGAGAGAGAGAGAGAGAGAGAGAGAGAGAGAGAGAGAATGGTATTATTTTAGTTACAGGGATTAATGGAATATGGCTTTTTATATATATATATATAATTTGAATAATAGATCTCACTAAGACAATAATAATGAACACCCTATATATACCCTGTGCCGCCTCTCAATAATGAAGGGACGAATTAAAAAAAAAAATTGTTTTTTTACAAAGTGTCGGAGTCGCAAACACCGTCACATATATTCACTCTTGGTGGGATTTTTTTTTAATTTTACTGTGTTGGTTGATTTTTGTGCATTTCTTTATTGTCTTTTGTTTTTTAAGCTGCATTGTGGGCTGACGTCATTTTAGTAAGTTGTTTAATTTTAAGCTTTTTTCATTGGTCCTTTTCAGCCAATCACAAAAGTTCTGTCTTAAAACCATTGTCGTAAGGCATAATCAAAGATGCCTATAGCTTCACAAGGCATTTCAGGCATGCCTAAATGTGCCGGGTGGCATTGATGCTGCCGATGCCCCACTGACCGCCATGAGTAGTTACAAAGAGTCAGTTAGAGTGCGGGCCTTGTCAGGAGCAGATGTGACGTTCACAGCTTAGCTAGCCTCCCCCTTGGGGTCGGGAATCTAGAATCGTTCGTGACAGGAATTGTAGTAATGGGAGCTCTGAGTACATATATGTAAGATAGAAATAAATACATATAAAGAAGAAGTTTTTCACCAACCACGCTACCATATTTATAAACCACGTGTGAAATAGTAATCCCACGACACTGGTGATAAGTAGTGGAATTACACCACGACATTTGAGGACATTCGGTGGAATAATAGTCACACGACATTTGGTGGCAGCGGTGGGATTCGAACCCACGCCTCCGAAGAGACTGGTGATAACTAGTGGGATTACATCATGGCATTTGGTGACATTCGGTGGAATAATAGTCACACGACACCATTTTTTCTTCTTTATTTCTCTTTCTACTCATTTGTGTGTCACGGCCGACCAGATTCGTCCTTATACCAGCTGTAGTTACGATTATTTTTCCGAAATTGCTAAATTCTAATGGTGAATATGACAGTAAAGACGGGCAAGCAATAATTTTTTTTTTTCGTGAGCACGGCGCTCTACCAATATCTTTGACCTGCTCGCAGGGGAATTCTAAGTCAGTATTCACGAAGGAAAAATATTTGTGGTATTGTCTCTAATTCTGTACCAGTTTCCAAGAGGGAAAAATGTAAGACATTAAGGCTAGTAGACATTTTAATCGTATATTTTATGGGTCACACCTGAAGTAGACTGAAACGAATTCGATCTAACCCCTATAGAGAAATAGACAGCTGTTAATGTCCATATGTATTCCTAAAGGGGGGCAGGGGGCATAGTCCTCTTGGTTAGAGGAAAAAAAATACTCCTAAGGGGGGTCCGAGGGGTTAGGGACCCGGCTAAGGAGGACACATTCCCCTAGGTGAGGTTAGGATAGGTTAGGATTCACCATAAATGGGTTTTTACAACACTTTGCTTTTGGAATAAAGGTCTTTGCGCTTCATTTCTGCTGCATATCACTCGTGTTTGCTTTCCCCCCCCCACCCAAAACCCCATTTCCCAACACTTCCCCTTTTGTTATTAGAGAAGAATCCCCTCTTCTGAACATTTACCAAGAGAATTTTCTCTCTTAAATGGTCCAAACTCAGGCTATGATAAGGGCAAAAAGCAAGTTCTTTAATTCTTATAAATTGTTAAATTATTCGGTAGCTGTCCATTCTATCAATCCAAACGAAATCACAATAATTTTATCCGGAATTTGAATGTGACAGTTGCCAATTTGTTTTTATATTATTTTTCTTTAAAACACTATATCTTTTTTTATTTTTCTTATCTCTATAGTGATATCTAATAGTAGACTAAGGTAATACTTATTATAATCAAACGTTGTATATTTTAAAGAAGAGGATTTTGAGAAATAAAAAGAATAATTAATTAATATTTGGCAAGATAAATAGCATTTAGTAAATATCACCTTTTAATCATATAATTATTTGCAAAATACATCATGCAGTGGCTTTGTAACTTGACTACGGTGAGGGTGTGTGTGGTGATCTGTCTATCACACACAGTTTCATTAGCTATACCTTGTGTGTGTTTTTTTTTGTATTACCATAAGTAGTATTGCACCAGCCTACATGTATATATTCGTTTGAGAGACTATATTATGACTATCATTTATCTGTCATTAATTCATCATTTTCTCATGAATAAATGGGATTTATTTGTAAAGCTAATCTAAATCTAAGGAAATCCTTAATTATGTAAAATATGATAAAAATATATCCCTTTATTTTAGAATGTGATGCTCGTCTGATTTGTTTACAGAACGGACGAGGACTCTCTCTGAAGACAGCACCAGGTGAGGACCTATTGTTAGAGACTTGTAAAATTCGTGTAAATTTACGAGCCTCCCATTTTGCCCCTTGGACTAGTGCTGTCGAATTTGTCAAGCAGTGACTGTTTCAATATTGTATAAAGTTCTTGGATTTTGAACAATCATTATTTCGATATTAAGTGTTGTTTGTTTTGATGTGTCCAGCAGTCGTGCCTGGAGCTATAACTCTTTGTCATTTTTGTAAAATTCACCTTATTGCCGCCTACACTAGAGTAAAATTTATCCTTTTCTTTTGAGCTGAAATATTGCTCTCCATTATAATGTTTTTTTTTTTCAATATATATTTTACATTTTATCGATGAGTCTTTCATTTAAGCCTGGATTTATGCAGTGTTCAGTTTAATATTATTTAGTGTATATGTGTCATTAACCAGTGGGAGTTCTCCACTACTATTAAGCAAACATAATTCATGCCCTTCCCCTTTAGTACCGTACAGTTTGTCTGTTACATTTAATTATAAGCCAGTAAGTTTTAGCCCAACTTTACTTGAAGTTGGTTGAGTAAATATTATTGTGTACGGTAGCCTGCAAAAACTGAGAGTAGACTATTCATTGACCAGGTGAAAGCAGGCATTCTGGGAATACTCACCACAGTGTGTAAATCATGATTCGTTCCAGCCAACTTGGTCAAATATACATCTCAAACATCGGTGGAGTTGTAGTGGCATAGTGTATTTTCTTTCTTTATTTGGAGTGTTGTAGTGGTATGATATATGTCTTCTTTATTTATATATTAATGTATTTATTAATTGATTTATATATATATATATATATATATATATATATATATATATATATATATATATATATATATATATATATATATATATATATATATATATATATATATATATATATATATATATATATATATATATATATATATATATATATATATATATATATATATATATATATATATATATATATATATTCACTTTATTTATTAATAATTTTGTTGTTGTTGTAAAGTGATCCCTTAATTTTGCTTCTTGTTGTCATAACGAACTGTACATTGTTTTGGTTTTCTGTTTTATGGTAACACTGATACTGTATTGCCGCCTTTTTCGTCTAGTGTGTGATACTTTTGGTCTGTTCATTTTCGATACATAAAGTTGCTTGAAAAGTGATCACTTGTGCCTAATTCAATACCTTAAATGATATTGTGGTAATCTTGATATCTTGTCAGACAGAACTATAGAGTCAGTGCTGTGTTTTCCAGTGATTTTTTGGTCTGTTTTTTTTTTCGAGTGTTTTAATGCGATATAACAAATGGTTTTGTGATTCGTTAAACCCAGTCAGGAGTATATAATAATAATAATAATAATAATAAGACTTTATTTCCAACGTACATTGGGTATTCAAATATGGGTGTACTATTAAAATTTACAAGTAAAATCTTCCTTTAAGAGTAACTTCTTAAGATTATATTTAAAAGTATACACTGAACCAGCATTTTTTAGTTCTCTGGGAAGCTGATTATATAAATGAGGTCCACGAATGTTTATATCTCTTGAGCCAATATCAGTTTTAGACCTTCGTACTAATAAATCTTCCCCTTGACGGGTAGTTAACCCGGTAACTGAGCTTACTGTAGAAAAATTATACAAGCAATCAGGAAGATTGTTTCTTAGTATATTAAAAACAAAGGTACATATATCAAAAACATATTTATCTCTAATCTTTATCCAATCTAGATCTTTTAAAACAGGAGAGATGTGCTCGTATTTTCTTACATTGCCAACAGCCACTCGTGCTGCAAAGTTTTGTAACTTTTGTATTCTTTGTAATTGAGTCTTATTTGTACATCCCCAAACTTTGAGACAGTAATTAACTAAACTCATAGCTAAGGACTGGACAATTATTATACGAGTTGATGTTTCAAATGAGTCTTTTACCCTATTTAGATATATTAGAGTACCCATTACTTTTTTATAAATTTCATCTATATGCATTTCAAAATTCATGTAACGGTCAAAATAGACACCTAGGTTCTTTACCGAGTTCATTGGCTTAATGATATTACCGTTAAAATTTATATGAAGATTGTCATCAACTTCTGATAATAATTGTCTGGATCCGATAAGAATAGATTGGGTTTTAGTTTCATTAAGTAACAGACCATTTTTTAGAAAGTAACGTTTAGCCATATACAAAATTTCTTCTGCTCTACGAATAATATTTTCTAAATCATTAATTTCTCCTTCAATTAAGATTTGAGTATCGTCAGCATATTGAATGACATAACAGTTAGGTAAATATTTTACTAGATCGTTTACATATATTAGAAAAAGTATAGGTCCTAGGATCGATCCCTGAGGGACCCCAAACAATACCTTCTTGCGACTTGAAACTACATCTTTTATTCTGACTGACTGGTAGCGGTTTTTTAAATAGTTCTCGAACCAGCTTGGGTCAATGTTCATTTTTTTGCATTTTTCTAATAAGATGGTATGGTGTACACTATCAAAAGCTTTAGAAAGATCGAGTAGTAGTAGCAATGATATTTTCTTATTATCTATATTTTTGTATATTTCATCTGATATTTTCAATAAGGCAGTTTCAGTTGATAATTTTGGCCTGAAACCGTGTTGACTTTTTGCAATAAGTTTATTTTTTTCAAGAAACTCACTTAACTGATTTGCAACAATCTTTTCAAGTATCTTTGATAAAATTGGTAGTAAAGAGATTGGTCTATAGTTAGAGACGTCGTCAGGATTTCCATTTTTAAAACCAGGAATTACATGGGGATTTTTCCATAAATCTGGGTAAATATTGGTAACTATGGAAGTATTGATTATTACCGTCAGATAATATGCTATTACAAATAATGAATCTCTAATAAAACGAAAACAAATTCCATCTGATCCATATGCATTAGAGTCTTTCAGATTTTTTATTACTAAGATTACTGTATTACAATCTACTATAGTAGGGTTAAAGACATCATTACTTCTATTGCATGCACTATGTTCTTGAAGATTAACATTATTATTATTATTACTACCATCATCACTATTATCATTACCATTACTGCCACCATCATTATTATTTACACCATTATCAACATTTCTATTATTATTACTACTACCATCATCATTATTATTACCACCATTACTATTATTGATTTCATTTATTATTTCTTTTTTTGTTTTTTCAAAGGTTTTTTTCCCCACTTCAGCGAAAAAATTATTGAACTCTTCTGCTTTAGCACTTACATCTACCTCATCGGGTATAATTGATATGTTACTACTTTTATTACAGTTATTGGAAAGCATGGTTTTAGCAATTTTCCATGTATCAGAGATATTGCCTTTAGCGTTTTGAAATTCATTTTTGTAATACTGTTTCTTACTGTTACTTAATAATGATTTTACTTGTTTCTTATGCTCTGTAAACTTTTCTCTTAAAGGGATATTATCTCTTTGTAGTTTTACTTCATTTTGTAGTTTGTCTCTTTCTTTCATAATGTTTTTTATGTCATCTGTTATCCAAGGAGCGGGGGGACGAAATATTTCTCTTGTCACGAGTGGTGCACATCGATCTATACATGATGATAAGACACTGGTTAAAATTCTTACTTGTTAATTTATATTATCGGTATATAGAATTTCATTTAATTTATGTACTTCATTCATAAGTAAACTACAAAGTAATTCTTGTGAATAATTTCTTAAGCATCTGAATGTTTTAAAGATTGGTTGTCTCTTTGGTTTGCGAATATTTAGGGACGTTACAATTTCCTCGTGGTCTGCTATAGGGCTTGGCATTACGTCACACTTAGTTATCATATGTTTGGAGTTTGTTATTACTAGATCGATTTGGGAAACTGAAGTGGGAGTGATTCTAGTTGGTTTATTTATAATCTGTTCTAGATTTAAATTCTTAATAAGTCTACTCATTTTATTTTCTCTTTTTAGTTGATCATCATTAAAATCGCCATATAAAAAAACTGGTTTGTTTTTTAAAATTATCTCCTTAAAAACGTCCAAAATATAGCTAAAAGAGGTTACCGAGGCTTTGGGGTGGCGGTACACGCAGCCTATGATAATAGAAGGAAACTTTTTATGTTGGACAGAGATCCATTTATCTTCCACTCCTTCGTGCTTCTCAGTTTCAAGATTTAGTTCAGTGGCCTTCAAATAATTTTTAACATATAAACATACACCTCCACCTCTACCACTGTCATAGCGATAAATATTATATGAAGGAATATTAATAAATGCATTATTAATTGACGGATACAGCCATGATTCGCTAATGCAAAGAACATCAATATTTTCTTGTACAAGCATATGTTCAATTTCTAGTATATGGGATATACTAGTCGAA
>JAXCGZ010014807.1:0-10788 GCA_037179515.1 Halocaridina rubra
TATATGCATGCATATATGTATGTATATGTATATATGTATATATGTGTATATGAGTATATATATGTATATGTTTATATATGTGTATGTGTGTACGTATATGTGTAGGTGTTTGTATATATGTGTATATGTGTGTGTGTATCTGTGTATATGTTCTTATGTTCTTATGTTCTTATATGTATGTATGTGTATATGTGTATTATATGTATATGTGTGTGTATATGTATGTATATGTATATATGTATATGTATGTATGTGTATATATATATATATATATATATATATATATATATATATATATATATATATATATATATATATATATATGCATGTGTGTGTATGTATGTATGTATATATATATATATATATATATATATATATATATATATATATATATATATATATATATATATATATATATATATATATATATATATATATATATATATATAAAATTACTATTATTAAGATTCTTTTGTTAATACAATTTAGCCAAGTATGGACTTTAATTCCTTTTGCGGCCTGTTTGTGGAGATTACTGACTAACCCCGGCGGGCATTTAAGATTGTTATATATTAATCCCATGTTTAGGACTCCTGGGCGGCTCTTTTGTCTCCTTCTTTTCAAGTTTTCTTCTGTTTTGCTAGTTGTATCTCTTGCCATTGTACTATGAGAAGGTGACCAGTTTAGGTCACGAAGTTAATAAGTACTTTATATATATATATATATATATATATATATATATATATATATATATATATATATATATATATATATATATATATATATATATATATATATATATATATATATATATATTAGTTGCTTTATTTAATGGGCTTTTCCTTCCATATTCTTAAATCCTCATAAGAAATTAGCTACAATATAATAGCTTCAACACAGCAAACTAACATGGGATAGTAGTGACATCTGTCGTCTCCTCATCCCTGAAAGACTCATCTACTTTAAGCATGCTTGCTTTTAACTTCTATATGAAATCAAAATAATGTGTAGAGGGAGTATTGAGAGACAAGTCTCGAGCAATTACAAATTTATTAATATAAACCAGAACATGAACCCTGCCACCAAAAGAATAAAACTAATTAACATTTAGGCAGCAGAAAAACAATATTTTCTTAAGTTTGTAAAAACAAAAATGCAACTTGCAAAACAAAATGCAAACAAATAAAAAAAATCAATAAAATAAAGATATTATACCTAATGTTCTTCATTATTCAGGGCCAACATCTTTTTCACAAAATATTCATTTACTCACCCTATTTGGGTTTTTAAATTTGCAAGATTGTATTATTATGTATATTCTTTGGTTTTTAACATTATTTTATCCCTGTCTATCAAGCATGGTGCACGACCACCTTATTGGAGACTGAAATGGCGGTCTTACTAATCAAAATAAAACAGCTGAGACAAGAAAACTACACAATTCGTTGCAAAAAAAAGAAAAAAAGCATAGTGAACATGGGTAACAAATCAAATATATATTTTCTACAATAGTTCCCTACCCAAAAGCGGAGCTAATAAAAGAAATAATCGTTACTACTCTTATTTTATTTTTTTTACCTGAAGATGACGTTGCAACTTTAGGAGGAACGATGTTCTGAGCATCAGGATTGCCATAGCCTTGATTATCACTTTTATGGTTAATATCACTATCTAAATCACTCTGTGTTTGACTAAGTTATAGTGATTCAACAGTACTTGTTTTAGGCATTGAATCAGGGTCGAATACTGTCTTCAAGCAATCAATAGAAACACAACTGTGTAGAACATCAGATAATGTAAAACAAGATGTTTAGGCATGCGCTTAATAACCTTATATAGTTTCCTGCCTCTATCAACTCGTAACCAAACTTTTATCACAGGTTTCTAAATCTTTAGGAATGAAAGTCTTTGGAATACAATGGCATCTACCACTAGCTAAGTCACTGACATCTAATTTGGACATTTCTTCCGCTAAGTTCTTAACAGGTGAAAGTGTTAAATCACTAGTATTAGCACTGCATGTCTACCATCAGTTTCGGTAATAAAAGTTAGGTACCAGTAACAGCATTGAATGGGAAAATAAATTTTCATTAGGAGTATTACAAATACCAAGAAGTATAATCGTTAGGGATTGTAACCAATTTTCTTTTCTAGCCATACGAGCGGATTTAATAGTTCTGTGAGAACGCTCCATCATCCCATTAGATTGGAGATGATAAGAGGTTGTTCTTAACCAATGGAATCCTACAACTGATGAGAGTTCTTGAAATATTTCACTCTCAAACTGAGAACAGCAATCAATAATGACATTGAAGGAAACTCCATATCGTGATATCCATGCATTTATGAAACCTTGTGCTACAGTCTGTGCAGTGATATCTGCCAATGGTTGTACTTCTATTCACAGACTGGCTTGATCAATGCATGTCAAAAAATACTCATATGGACTGATATATGGGTCTGAAGAATTTTGAACTGTAGGAAAGGGACCTACGATATCTAAATGTACCATTTGAAAACGTGATGAGGATAAGTCAAAGTTACTTATAGCACAATTAGTATGACGGTGAATCTTGGACTGTTGACAAGAAAAGCACTCTCTGCACCATTTTCTGATGGATCGGTCCATGACAGGCCAAAAATACCTAGATTTTACCAATTTCAGGGTTGACTTTACACCGGGTGAAATAAGCTATGTAGGATATTAAAAATTCTGGTATAAAAGGACCTAGGGTATGGTGTAGATGTATCACACAACACCTTCTTTTCTTCATTTAATAATTGGAAAAGTCTTAGCCTATCAAAGTATGCCTGAGTCTCTTTATCTTGTTCCGGTTTTACGTCACGGATTCCCTTTTCTACCAAGGGCTAGGACGGTTGCCTTCTTGCGAAGGACTTGTTTTGGTAGATGTAATCCTTACCCGGAATGCATGCCCTTGCTAACCCCAGACCATGACGGGGCGCGAACCCTCGACCTGACGCCTCAGAGTCGCGAAGGCTACCGCTTGAGCCACGGCGCACTGGCTGAGTCTCTTTATCTGGAAACTGAAAATCCGCATTTTCAGGTAATTCACAAACATCTAAGAACGGCATTAACAGGTCGCAAAAGGTAGTCGGCCACAGTGTTATGTGAACCTTTTATATAACTAACACCGGCAAGATATTCTGTTAAAGTAGATAAATGCCTTTGTTGTCTAGCAAGCTTGGCTGGATTGATACTTTTAAAAGTAGAAGAACTGGAATGTGGCTTATGGTCTGTTCACAGTAATACATAATGGCCTTCAGTATGAGGACGGAAATGCATTACTGCTAAATAAGAGGCGATAAGCTCCCTACAAAACGTAGAATATTTTCTTTGTGATTAGAAAAGTTTCTTTGAGAAAACTCTCACAAGAATAGGTTGCTTATTAAGCGTTTGATGGTGTGCAACTCCTAAAGCACACTGACTACTATCAGTTACTAACTGGAAATGGGCAGAGCCTGTTTGTATGTGTGAAAGAAGGTTAGAATTTCTTTAATTTTATCAAAAGATTGCCTTTCGTTTCAATTAACTCTAATGCTTTGTAATTTGGCTTAACTCTTATATATTCTGTTAAAGGTAAGACAACTGAGGTAAATTTAGGCGCTAATTTCCTGTAAAAAGCAATCATGCCCAAAAATCCTCACAAACTCTTTGAATCAGTCGTGTAAGGAAATTCTGACAATCCATAAATCTCATTTAATGTAGGCTGAGGACAATCAGCATTAACACTGAATCCTAAAAATCCAAGTTCTTTAATACAAAAGATACATTTATTCAAAGAAACTTTAAGATTGCTCTTGTTAAGGATCTCAAGCACTATTTCAAGATCCTTTAAATGGGCTGCTTCATTATCTGAAAACACCAATATATCATCCAAGTAAATGAATACACACGCTACGTTACGAGGGCCAAAGGGCATATAATGAAACTCAAATAGCCCAAAAGGGGTACTTATACCTGTTTTGGGGAATTCATCTGGGTGTACATTAATCTGACGATAGGCCAAAGTTAAATCAATCTTGGAGAAACAAATTTTCTTTGCAAGTTTGGGTGAAAAAGAATTTATATTGGGAATAGGGAAGTGGTCTATTTTTGTAATGGAGTTTGGTGATCTATAATCACCACAAGGATGGCATTCACCATTACTCTCAGGGACTAGGTATAAAGGAAAACTCCATTCACTTTCAGATGGGACAATGATACCCGAGTTTTGTAGGGCACGGAACCCTTCTTGAGCAGCCTTAAATTTTTTTTTCACTTAACTGACGTGTCTTTGCAAATACAGGAGGGTTACTATCTGTTTCTACTCTATAATACACCCCACAATAGACTGCATCTTTATTATCATGAGGAGAGTTAATATATGGATACTTATTCAGAAATATTTCTATACTTGGAGGAATCTGGACTTCATTGATAACTACATTAACAGATGATCGAGACAAGTAGACATTGACTTTTCTTTCTGAAGTACTGTCAATAATTAGTCTCATTTTCTAAATAATAGCAAAACCAAAATTTTCGAGAAAATCAAAACGGAGCAAAGGACGTACCGTAGAAGCAATAATAAAAGTCCACATAAATGAATGCCTTAAGCTAGGAATTTGAATTTCTAGTCTTGTTTGACCATAACATTTTATACCTTTCCCAGTGCAAGATAATATTGAGAAGTGTTCATTAGACGATACAGAACACAGGAAGAGATGGGAAAGATCAAAAACTTGTTGCAAGAGGCAAGAAGGTTAAATGATGAAAGAAATGAAGAAGAGAAGAAAAGTTTTCGTTACAGAATACTTCCAGACAAAGGGGAGATAAAGAAGATAATGACAGAAGATCAGGGGATGGGGCCTCATTAAGATTGTTATACACAAATGCTGATGGATTAGCTGGTAAGGCAGTAGAATTAAAAGATAGGATTCACAACAGTAAGGCAGATATAGTAGCAATTACAGAGACTAAGTTGAGTGAGGACATAAACAGTGTCACAGTTTTTCCTAAGGGCTTCAGAATACTAAGGGTCGAAAGATCTGAGAGGACTGGTGGAGGGATAGCACTGCTCATAAGTGAGAGGATTCAAGTTGAAAAAATAAACTTGGCTATAGAAAGTGAGTTCAGGGAATTTCTTGTTGCTCGCATAAATACTGGGTCAGAGAGCATTATAATAACTGTTGTATACAACCCACCAAGGAACCAAAATAGGCTTGAAATTTATGAGGAAAGTCATATAGGTACGATTGAAATCATAAACTCAGTTGTTAACATGGCACGGGAGAAAAAATGTAGGATTTTGATTATGGGAGACTTTAATCATAAAGAGATAGATTGGATAAATCTTGACCCACACAGTGGTGAGGACTCATTTGGGGCAAGATTCCTAGATTGCGTACAAGGGAATTTCCTACACCAACATGTAATGGAACCAACAAGAGCCAGGGGTGGGGATGAGCCATCACTACTTGATCTAGTGATCACAGATAATGTGTTGGATATTGAAAATATTGAGTATGAACCACCAATTGGAAAGAGTGACCACTGTGTGTTGTTGATGGAGTATATCATTGAAGACATTCTTCCTGAGAGTAGAGGCACTGAGGACATGAGGAGGAACTATCCGAAAGGAGATTACATCAAAATGAATGAGCTTTTTGCAGTTATTGACTGGAGAACCTTATTTTACAACAAATGTGTACAAGAAATGTATGACATCTTTTGTGAGAAATATGGGAAGATAGTAGATTGCTGCATACCTGTCACCAAAGTAGGTGTAATTCATGCCAGAGAGAAATGGTTCGATAATGGTTGTAAAAGAGCTAAGGAGTGGAGGGACAAATGCTGGAAAAGGTATAGGAGGAGAAAAAACATAAATGCCTGGCAAACCTACAAAAGAGCAAGAAATGACTACCTAAGTAAAAGGAGAGAGGCAGAGAGAGATTATGAGAGGGACATCACCAGGAGGGCTAAAGAAAATCCCAAGCTTTTCCACAGCTTTATCAGAGGAAAACTGAAGGTAAAAGAACAGGTTTTAAGGCTAAAGAGAGCGGATGGAAGCATCACTGAGACGGACGAAGAGATCTGCAAAGAATTGAACAAGAAGTTTCAGTCAGTATTTACAGTAGAAAATACCCCACCCCCTCAGATTGCAGTGATAGAAGCTCAAGGGCCGGTATTAGAGAACATCAACCTTACAGCCACAGAGGTATGCAAAGCGCTGATGGATTTAGATGTTCATAAAGCTACAGGTCATGATGACATATCCCCTCATGTGCTTAAAAAATGCGCAAACACAATATCAGTGGCACTAAGTATCATATTTAAGGAGTCACTGGAGTCGGGGGAGATTCCAAGATGCTGGAAACAAGCAAATGTGATACCTATCTTCAAAAAGGGAAGGAGGGATACGGCTCTGAACTATAGACCAGTTTCCTTGACCAGCATAGTTTGCAAACTTATGGAGAAACTACTAAGGAAACATATCTCTCTTCACTTGGAATCCTTCAACTTTTTGTCAGTGAGGCAACATGGCTTCAGAGAAGGAAGATCAACAGTAACAAACTTATTAGAATTTTATGATGAGGTAAGCCAAATCTTACAGGAAAGAGAGGGCTGGGCAGATTGCATATTCCTAGACTTCCAGAAAGCGTTTGACACTGTTCCACATGGGAGACTTATTAGGAAGCTGCAATCAATGGCTAGAATAGGTGGAAATGTCTTGGAATGGATAAAAACTTACTTAGAAGGAAGGGAACAGAGGGTTAGAGTAAGACACTCAGTGTCTGAATGGAGAAGAGTTAGTAGTGGAGTTCCACAGGGTTCAGTTTTAGGGCCACTTTTGTTCCTTGTATATGTAAATGACCTACCAGAGTGTGTAAATTCATTCATGAATATGTTTGCAGATGATGCAAAGATTGTGAAGAAAGTAAAAAACGAGAACAATGGTAGAGAACTTCAGGAGGATCTAAATAATCTGCATGAGTGGTCAGAAAAGTGGCTAATGAAATTCAATACCTCAAAATGTAAGGTAATGTGAATGGGTACAAGTGCAAGAAGGCCCAAGCTTGACTACTCGGTGGCTGGAGTACAACTTCAAGAGACAGAAAATGAGAGAGATCTAGGAGTAAACATACTGGCAGATTTGTCTCCAGAAATACATATAAATGGCGTAGTAAGGGCAGCATATGCATTCTTATCAAATGTAAGGGTAGCCTTCAGGCACATGGACAAGGAAATGTTCAGAAATATTTATGTAACCTATGTGAGGCCAAAACTCGAATATGCAGCCCCCTTTTGGAATCCGCACTTGAAAAAGCACATAGCTAAGCTTGAAAAAGTTCAAAGACATGCCACGAAACTGGTGCCAGAAATACGCAATCTCGGTTATGATGAGAGGCTGAGGGAATTAGACTTGCCATCACTCGAAGCTATAAGAGTAAGGGGGGATATGGTGACAGTCTTTAAATTCCTTCATGGTTATGATAGAGTGGATAAGGATCGATATTTCGATATGGCTGGCTCTAGAACTAGAGGTCATAGTTTGAAGCTTCGTAAGAAAACTTGTTTGCAGGATGTAAGGAAATACTTTTTCAGTGTAAGAGTAGTTGATAATTGGAATTCGCTAAGCGAGGAGGTAGTTAATGCTATCTCAATCCATAGTTTTAAGGACAGGTACGATAAGTATCACTAAGTCTAAAAATGGAACCGATCAGGAGACGGGAAGATACGAGCTTTGGGCTCTTTCCCGTAAACACAATTAGGTAATCACAATTAGGTAATCACAGGTGAGGGTTCTATTGCAATTCAATGTACAAATTCAAAGGAAATTATTGACACGCTAGCACTGGATATCACTTAAAAAGTTAAATTCTGTAGCTCCAAGTTGAGCAGCAACTTCTAAAACTGGCGGGTCTGCTGGAGCTAAATTGGCAACCCACCTCTCTGATGTGTCTAAGATACCCCTTTATTTAGTGTCAAGATTTGTGTTGCACACTCAGGAAGTGTTTTCAGTTATTTAGGTTTGACAACCACAAATATTGTAATTTGATAATGTGTTTCGATCCTTCATACAAGGGTTTCGAATCTTCATACAAGGGTTTCGATCCTTCTTACAAGTGTTTCAGTATTTTCCGGTATTATTGATTGTTCTCATGTCATTTATGTGTATTTGTTTAGTTTTAGAATGTATACTTTTCTACAAATGGCGTCAACGAAATAAACGCAGTTACATCATAGTTGTGTATACATATCCTCCCACTTCATCTCTATAGCAGTAACGACGAGAATGGCATATGTATTATACTTACTACACATCTTATCCAATTGAGCTTCATAGAGCTTTACAACCATTTACTTATTTTGAACAGGTAAGAAACAGCACACTCTCTAGTTTCTAAACAAGGGATTGGCGGTCTGGAGTTAGGTAGAATTTTTGGCTTTTTCCTACCATTTACGCCAAGGTTTACAAGTTTTGGCATGATCAAGAAAATAAATGTGTCCTACTCACTTTTGGGCACTGGCCCTTACTAAATGAATATACACCAATAGTGGAATTGCTATCTGTTTTTCCTTTCATTTGAAACATTGAGTTGTACAGGATTTGGTTGCTGAACAGCCAACACATAAGATTTACTAAAATATGACAACAACTCATTAGCCAACTTACCTTACTGTGACAAATTTAACTTTTTTTGAAAGGCTATCATAGGTGAAATAGTTGACGGCAAAGCTCGTAGAAATTTATGATGTGCAGTATCGTCAGTAATCACTATCCTAGATGATGTGGTAATCATCTTTGGCAAATAAACAGAGGGTCCTACCTGATCTATTAGTTGTCTTCACTAACCTATCCAGCAAGTCTTCCTTCGTTTTCTCATATATACTGATAACCGCTTCCTTAAGTGACTTGCACTCGGACTGCCCTGGGTCAATCACATTATTGGGTAATCTTGAGACCATCTCGGCTGGTAATGCTGTATTGACGCTGTAGAATCTGGTGACATTTACGGTAATTATTTTCAAGCGAAATTATATTCCAATAATAATAATAAATTAATAATAATAATAATAATAATAATAATAATAATAATAATAATAATAATAATAATAATAATAATAATAATAATAATAATAAAAGTAATTCATTTAGACATTATATCTAATACTCATCATTATTCAGCCACAACATCTTATTCATAAAATAATTTTTTTCTATTTCAAGATTATAATATTATGTATATTCTTTGGTCTATATCATTATTTTATCCTTATCTACCAACCATGCTGCACGAACACCTTATTGACGACTGAAATGGCGGCGTTCCTGATCAAAATAAAGCAGCTGAAACAAAGAAAACTACACAATTCATTACAAAGAAAACATATATAGTGCATAGGGGACAAAAGTAAAATATATATTCTCGACACATTCATTTCAAAGCACAATAAGAGAAATGAAAATAATTTACATTTATATATATATATATATATATATATATATATATATATATATATATATATATATATATATATATATATATATATATATATATATATATATATATATATATATATATATATATATATATATATATATATATATATATATATATATATATATATATATATATATATATATATATATATATATATGTAGGTATGTATGTATGTGATTACTTAATTGTGATTACCTAATTGTGTTTACGGGAAAGAGCCTAAAGCTCGTATCTTCCCGTCTCCTCATCGGTTCCATTTTATACTTAGTGATACTTATCATACCTGTCCTTAAAACTATGGATTGAGATAGCATTAACTACCTCCTCGCTTAGCCAATTCCAATTATCAACTACTCTTACACTGAAAAAGTATTTCCTTACATCCTGCAAAGAAGTTTTCTTTCCAAGCTTCAAACTATGACCTCTAGTTCTAGAGCCAGCCATATCAAAATATCGATCCCTATCCACTCTATCATAACCATGAAGGAATTTAAAGACTGTCACCATATCCCCCCTCACTCTTCTAGCTTCGAGTGATGGTAAGTCTAATTCCCTCAGCCTCTCATCATAACTGAGATTGCGTATTTCTGGCACCAGTTTCGTGGCATGTCTTTAAACTTTTTCAAGCTTAGCTATGTGCTTCTTCAAGTGCGGATTCCAAAAGGGGGCTGCATATTCCAGTTTTGGCCTCACATAGGTTACATAAATATTTCTGAACATTTCCTTGTCCATGTGCCTGAAGGCTACCCTTACATTTGATAAGAATGCATATGCTGCCCTTACTATGCCATTTATATGTATTTCAGGAGACAAATCTGCCAGTATGTACTCCTAGATCTCTCTCATTTTCTGTCTCTTGAAGTTGTACTCCAGCCACCGAGTAGTCAAGTTTGGGCCTTCTTGCACTTGTACCCATTCTCATTACCTTACATTTTGAAGTATTGAATTTCATTAGCCACTTTTCTGACCGCTCATGCAGTTTATTTAGATCCTCCTGAAGTTCTCTACCATTGTTCTCGTTTTTTACTTTCTTCACAATCTTTGCATCATCTGCAAACATATTCATGAATGAATTTACAGACTCTGGTAGGTCATTTACATATACAAGGAACAAAAGTGGCCCTAAAACTGAACCCTGTGGAACTCCACTACTAACTCTTCTCCATTCAGACACTGAGTGTCTTACTCTAACCCTCTGTTCCCTTCCTTCTAAGTAAGTTTTTATCCATTCCAAAACATTTCCACCTATTCTAGCCATTGATTGCAGCTTCCTAATAAGTC
>JAXCGZ010014808.1:0-10740 GCA_037179515.1 Halocaridina rubra
ACATAAAAATGAAGCCATCTCTGTCCCAAACCTCTCCCACCCATGGGTCGGGAGAAGGGGTAGTCATCAGAGGACTTAAACAGAGAATCAAGAAGTTAGAGGAAATGGTTACAAGCCTTGATGATAAAATTCGGAATATGGATGGAGAAATGAAAGAGAATGAAACACTCAGAGAACAAATAAGATCTTTGGAGGAAGCAAATAAAGCACAAGGGCAGGAGAGAAAGGAACTAGAAAAAAGAATAAAGAAGCTGGAAGGGGAAAAGAGTCAACTAGAATCTAGAATTTCTAATCAAGAAGATAAAAACAAACAGCTAAATGACAACCTAAAGGAATTAGATGTTAGTTCACTGCTATCTTCTGAGAGAGACGAGATTGCTGCTTGGAATGTTCAGATTAAGGAAAACATTGAACAGTTCAGAAAAGAGTTCCAGGAGCTGAATATGGAAAATGATGCCATGAAAACGTCCTTTGCTGATGCACTAAAGGGGAATGTGGCAGTAAAAGAGGCTGTAAAGGTGGTGGCACTGGAAAACATACAAACAGTTGACTATAAAGAGACAGTAATCGAAAAAATGAAAGACGTTGTGATGGAAAGGGCAAACCCACTCATCAGACAGGCACTTGATAAGGAGAAGACAGTGGTAATCTCAGGCATAAGTGAATCCCAGGAGCCAACATGGCAGGGGAGACTTGAAGAAAATAAAGCTAATGTTGTAGACCTGATAAGAAAGCTTGGAGTAGTATGTGGTCCTGAGGATATTGTAAACATACACCAACTAGGTAAATATTCGAGGGAAGGAAAGCCGAGACCAACAAAAGTAACCTTTGAGAGAGGGGAGACATGTAGGGAAATATTGTTGAGAAAAAAAAGTCTAAAAGACCTTCAAGAATGCAAAGAAGTGTTCATTAGACGATACAGAACACAGGAAGAGATGGGAAAGATCAAAAACTTGTTGCAAGAGGCAAGAAGGTTAAATGATGAAAGAAATGAAGAAGAGAAGAAAAATTTTCGTTACGGAATACTTCCAGACAAAGGGGAGATAAAGAAGATAATGACAGAAGATCAGGGGATGGGGCCTCATTAAGATTGTTATACACAAATGCTGATGGATTAGCTGGTAAGGCAGTAGAATTAAAAGATAGGATTCACAACAGTAAGGCAGATATAGTAGCAATTACAGAGACTAAGTTGAGTGAGGACATAAACAGTGTCACAGTTTTTCCTAAGGGCTTCAGAATACTAAGGGTCGAAAGATCTGAGAGGACTGGTGGAGGGATAGCACTGCTCATAAGTGAGAGGATTCAAGTTGAAGAGATAAACTTGGCTATAGAAAGTGAGTTCAGGGAATTTCTTGTTGCTCGCATAAATACTGGGTCAGAGAGCATTATAATAACTGTTGTATACAACCCACCAAGGAACCAAAATAGGCTTGAAATTTGAGGAAAGTCATATAGGTACGATTGAAGTCATAAACTCAGTTGTTAACATGGCGCGGGAGAAAAAATGTAGGATTTTGATTATGGGAGACTTTAATCATAAAGAGATAGATTGGATAAATCTTGACCCACACAGTGGTGAGGACTCCTTTGGGGCAAGATTCCTAGATTGCGTACAAGGGAATTTCCTACACCAACATGTAATGGAACCAACAAGAGCCAGGTTTGGGGATGAGCCATCACTACTTGATCTGGTGTTCACAGATAATGTGTTGGATATTGAAAATATTGAGTATGAACCACCAATTGGAAAGAGTGACCACTGTGTGTTGTTGATGGAGTATATCATTGAAGACATTCTTCCTGAGAGTAGAGGCACTGAGGACATGAGGAGGAACTATCAGAAAGGAGATTACATCAAAATGAATGAGCTTTTTGCAGTTATTGACTGGAGAACCTTATTTTACAACAAATCCGTACAAGAAATGTATGACATCTTTTGTGAGAAATATGGGAAGATAGTAGATTGCTGCATACCTGTCACCAAAGTAGGTGTAATTCATGCCAGAGAGAAATGGTTCGATAATGGGTGTAAAAGAGCTAAGGAGTGGAGAGACAAATGCTGGAAAAGGTATAGGAGGAGAAAAAACATAAATGCCTGGCAAACCTACAAAAGAGCAAGAAACGACTACCTAAGTAAAAGGAGAGAGGCAGAGAAAGATTATGAGAGGGACATCACCAGGAAGGCTAAAGAAAATCCCAAGCTTTTCCACAGCTTTATCAGAGGAAAACTGAAGGTAAAAGAACAGGTTTTAAGGCTAAAGAGAGCGGATGGAAGCATCACTGAGACGGACGAAGAGATCTGCAAAGAATTGAACAAGGAGTTTCAGTCAGTATTTACAGTAGAAAATACCCCACCCCCTCAGATTGCAGAGATAGAAGCTCAAGGGCCGGTATTAGAGAACATCAACCTTACAGCCACAGAGGTATGCAAAGCGCTGATGGATTTAGATGTTCATAAAGCTACAGGTCCTGATGACATATCCCCTCATGTGCTTAAAAAATGCGCAAACACAATATCAGTGGCACTAAGTATCATATTTAAGGAGTCATTGGAGTCGGGGGAGATTCCAAGATGCTGGAAACAAGCAAATGTGATACCTATCTTCAAAAAGGGAAGGAGGGATACGGCTCTGAACTATAGACCAGTTTCCTTGACCAGCATAGTTTGCAAACTTATGGAGAAACTACTAAGGAAACATATCTCTCTTCACTTGGAATCCTTCAACTTTTTGTCAGTGAGGCAACATGGCTTCAGAGAAGGAAGATCAACAGTAACAAACTTATTAGAATTTTATGATGAGGTAAGCCAAATCTTACAGGAAAGAGAGGGCTGGGCAGATTGCATATTCCTAGACTTCCAGAAAGCGTTTGACACTGTTCCACATGGGAGACTTATTAGGAAGCTGCAATCAATGGCTAGAATAGGTGGAAATGTCTTGGAATGGATAAAAACTTACTTAGAAGGAAGGGAACAGAGGGTTAGAGTAAGACACTCAGTGTCTGAATGGAGAAGAGTTAGTAGTGGAGTTCCACAGGGTTCAGTTTTAGGGCCACTTTTGTTCCTTGTATATGTAAATGACCTACCAGAGTCTGTAAATTCATTCATGAATATGTTTGCAGATGATGCAAAGATTGTGAAGAAAGTAAAAAACGAGAACAATGGTAGAGAACTTCAGGAGGATCTAAATAATCTGCATGAGTGGTCAGAAAAGTGGCTAATGAAATTCAATACCTCAAAATGTAAGGTAATGAGAATGGGTACAAGTGCAAGAAGGCCCAAGCTTGACTACTCGGTGGCTGGAGTACAACTTCAGGAGACAGAAAATGAGAGAGATCTAGGAGTAAACATATTGGCAGATTTGTCTCCAGAAATACATATAAATGGCGTAGTAAGGGCAGCATATGCATTCTTATCAAATGTAAGGGTAGCCTTCAGGCACATGGACAAGGAAATGTTCAGAAATATTTATGTAACCTATGTGAGGCCAAAACTCGAATATGCAGCCCCCTTTTGGAATCCGCACTTGAAAAAGCACATAGCTAAGCTTGATAAGAGTTCAAAGACATGCCACGAAACTGGTGCCAGAAATACGCAATCTCGGTTATGATGAGAGGCTGAGGGAATTAGACTTGCCATCACTCGAAGCTAGAAGAGTAAGGGGGGATATGGTGACAGTCTTTAAATTCCTTCATGGTTATGATAGAGTGGATAGGGATCGATATTTCGATATGGCTGGCTCTAGAACTAGAGGTCATAGTTTGAAGCTTCGGAAGAAAACTTGTTTGCAGGATGTAAGGAAATACTTTTTCAGTGTAAGAGTAGTTGATAATTGGAATTGGCTAAGCGAGGAGGTAGTTAATGCTACCTCAATCCATAGTTTTAAGGACAGGTATGATAAGTATCACTAAGTCTAAAAATGGAACCGATCAGGAGACGGGAAGATACGAGCTTTGGGCTCTTTCCCGTAAACACAATTAGGTAATCACAATTAGGTAATCACACACACCACACACACACACACCATAGCTTCTTCTGGGACCTCAATCCCCCAAAATGTTTTGGGACCTTAAATCCCCATAACGTCTTCTGGGACCCGCCAATCCCCAAAAAGTCTTTGTGACCACCAATTCCCCATAACGTCTTTTGGGACCTCCCTAATTATTCATTACATCTTTTGGGGCCCCTAATCACCTATATCGTCTTTTGGAACCCCCAATCCCAAAACTACTTTTGGGATCCCAAAATCCCCATAACGTCTTCTGGGACCCTTCAATCTCCATAACTTCTTTTGTGACCCTCCAATCCTGTATATTGTCTTTTTAGATCCCCAATTCTCCATAACGTCTTTTGGGATCACCAATCCCCCCATAACGTCTTTTGGGATCCACCAATCCCCTATAACATCTTTTGGACCCCCTAATCTCCCAAAACGTCATTTGGGATCCCCCAATGCCTCATAGCGTCTTTAGGAGCCCCAGTCCCCCATAAATCTGTAAATTATATAGCAACAACGTCCACGGAACTCTAAACTTGTCATGAGCAAAAATAGAAATTCAAGGTTAAAATAGGTTTGTGACTTATATCATCTTACACATATATTCATAAGCCACTTCAATAACCCTACACTCAACGACTCTGTTTTGAATTATTTGAACAGATAAGGATAATACAGTAAATAAGTTTACTTACATCTAGCATTGAAGTGAATGTATTTTTCGTCTTTTTCTTTCTGCTTTCTGATGGTAATTAAACATCTATAAATTATACTATAAATAATGTCTTATAAAGTTCTTTACATAATCTATTTTTTATTTATAATTTTCATCATAATTGGTCCCCATTCAAAAAGGGGTGGACACAGACCTGTAGGAGCTACATTTGGGATTAAGCCAGGGTGCCTTCCTAATGCCCTGGGTAGTCACATTTGTCACTTCCTGAATTGCACGCTACACCAATAATCTAATACAGCCCCTGCTCTTCCTATATGCAATATTCCACCGAAATTAGCAAGATGGCTATTATTTTAAGAAAAACTCTGAGATAGCAAGGAATTTTATATACTATGCCTATCCTCACCTTAGTTGGCTGGAGGCAAGACATATTCAGGTTGGAGCAACTACCCCTCTACGACATACATGGATTACAGAGGCAGAATTCTTTCTCATAAAGTCCCGTATATGACTCACAATAAGCTGCTACTTGAATGGGGGTGGGCACAGACAGGTTGGAGTTATAAGAGGGATTATAGCTGGTTGCCCTTCCCAACACCCCGCAGCACAATAATGGACAGTATTCATACAGGCATTTTCATCTTTGGGCCTTTGGTTATTACTAACCTATAAACATTTAAGCTTCTGATAAATATTTTCTTTGACTCGGTCACTCCCTTACAAGGGGGATTGCAGCAATTTTATATGTACAGAGGAATTGCATTTCAATGTGAGTTTTGATTGAAATCAATTGTCCATCTAAAAATAGAACCAAACCTTTCTGTAATGGGCAAGCTTTTTACATGGCATAAGTCCACTTCCTGGCAGTTAATATGTTTAATATTTTGGGCGGGGACCATAGTAGTGTATGATTGGAATCCTCAACTCTGGATGTGACAAACCCATGATCGAACCCACCATGGGTCATTAGGAAAAGCATTCCGCTTTAATTCCCCAGCCACACTGTGTCCAACTCCATAATGGGGACTAATGGTGCCACATAAAATGGCACACAGTAACTTATATTGGATAGAGAGATACACTTATGCAGAGACAGGGTTAGAAAGAATAAAGATATTTAATTAATATGTCGTAGTTGTAAGCTATTACAAACATGGTAATAATAAATTCTTTTGCTTTCAGGTGTAAGAGACCTTTGTACAAAGCACAACGTGCTATGGATCGCTGATGAAGTCCAGACAGGACTGGCAAGAACAGGCAAGATGTTAGCTGTGGATCACGAAAACGTCAAACCCGATATACTTGTCCTCGGAAAAGCCCTTTCCGGTGGAACGTACCCAGTTAGTACATTTTTCATTGTTTAATTTTAATTATATTTATAAATTGTATAGGTTTAACAAACTGTGTTGTTCTCCTACAAAGAAGGGGATTCCTAGTCCTCTGTTAGAAATATTCCAACTAATTCCTAGTAAATCCTTTGAAAAAATACATGAAATTAAAATTGTAAGGGCTAACATAATTAATTTCATATGAGAAGATTTAGGAGTCATAGCTTGAAGCTTCAAAGGTATTTTTTCTGCAAGACACTGGAAATACTATTTAAGGATAAAAGTAGATAAGTGGAGTATTGCTGAAAAATGCAATTGTAAGTGTTTAAATACATTCTCCTTAATAAAATAGAAAACATGTATCATGGAAAACTGATCAAGAGACCAGGACACAGGGCATAGCCACAGAATTTATTACCTGTGGATTATTCGTGGAATTTAAACGAAAATATGGAAATAATATTGTTCATTATTTACAGGGATTTAAAAGAAAATGTTTAATACTGTCCATATTTTACAGAGTTAAAAGGAACTGTAAATAAAACTGTTCATTTTTTACAGGGATCTAAAATGTGTAAATAATACTGTCCATTTTTTTACAGGGATTTAAAAGAACAGTGTTAAATAATACTATCCATTTCTTACAGGTGTCTGCTGCATTAGCCAATGATGACATCATGATGTGCATTAAGCCTGGTACACACGGATCAACATATGGAGGCAACCCTGTTGCTTGCAAAGTAAAGTCTTGAGTTCACTTTTTGTTAATTACTGGTACTCACGCCCACCAAGGGGCATTAGGAATGGCATCCAGCCTTAAATACTCAGTGCCAACCTGTCTGAAGTCCACCCCCAAAATATGGATTAATAGTGACACATAAAACGTCAAACAACAACTATGGTACAGACCACTGTATGTTTGTAATTTAAGGACTTCATTAAATTACATATATACTCACAGGATGTTACTTTTATCTAATGAGATATTTAAGTTGAGGACCGGATCCGAACCTCTGTACCATATTTAGGGTGCAGAATATCAGTTTCGTTTATTCATATGAATGATTTTGTATCACTGTGGCTCTTACTTGTTCATACCAAGAAAGTCACGTTCAGGACCAGATACAATTAGTTTTAATGGGGCCTGGTAGCTCAGTGGTATAACTCGCATATCGAGAAGCCATTGATGTAGGGTCAAACCCACTACAGGACGTTAGGATGGGCATCCAGTCTTTATTCCCCAATTCCAACTTGTCTGTGTGCATCCCCATTCAGGGGACTAATCATGACATATAAAACGATTATTCATTTATCTCCACTGTTACCATGGATCAAACCATATTCTGTTGTACGGTTTTTAATGTTTTTCCTAATACTGAACGACCCTAATTGAAAAATACATAGTTCATTCTATATAATATACAGAAAGTAATATTTCCCTCCATTGGATTACATGGAAGGACGTTTACATGACTCAACCAATTAACTGGAAGATATTCTAACAATTTTTCGTACCTACAGGTTGGTATGGCTGCTCTGCAAGTTCTAGTAGAGGAAAAACTTGCTGAAAATGCAGAAAAAATGGGTATTTTGCTGAGAAAGGAGCTTGCCCAACTGCCCAAAGATGTTGTATCAATAGTTCGAGGAAAAGGATTACTCAATGCTATAGTTATTAATCCAAGTATGATATACATTTCTGTCATATCCCTTGACGCCGCACTTAGAAGATAAAAATAATTCCTTATATTTTCTGTCTTAGAAACCGATTAAATTGGTCATCCCTGATGATAAAGGAAAAAAATCCACAATCGTATTACCTTAGTATTATAAGAACAGTTAAACTGGATATCCCAGATAAAAGGGGAGAAAATATTTCACAGCTTGTTAGAGGTAGGAACTGTCCATATGCATATCTCTTCGTGTAGTAAGAAGTAACTAAATGGGGCATCTTAAATAAGGGGAAAATAATCCACACTTGCATTCCTAGTGTGTGCATGTATAAAGAACTGCCTAATAGAGATAGAGAACAAGGGACTGGCAGTCCCTTCCTCCAAGATATTTAACGCAACACAGAACAACCGCAAAAGTAAGAGAGGATGTACAAGTTGTATTAGAAACCGTTTTACTTGAATTACTCTGCTGCAGTTATGACTATCTTGCATTAAAATAAGAAAAAAATATAAATTAGGAGTTAGGAGTAGAAAAGAATGCTAATCTCTAATTCCCTTTTAGTATTTGAAAAGCTTATTAAGGGGATAGGATAGTATTGGATTGAGGATTGTCACCTCTCTTATAACATTTTTCTTGAAGCAAAACAAGTGATTGTAGACATGTGGAAGGCAGAGGATGAGAAAGTCAGTTGCCTCGGTGCTTTAGCTACAGCTGAGGTCAGCCTGCTGAGCAAGATGTGGCTTAATATTGAAAAAAAAAACCCATAGCAATTGGGGTTTGAGCAAGAGGACGTTGCAGGCTAATAATCAGAAACAGGATAAAGGATTAGCAATCCAAAAATACAAAAATTTATTATCTTGGAACTGGCAACACTCACAGAAGAAGACAATACGCACGAGAGTTTTTCTGAGCATATTCATATTTCCTTTTTCAGTCCATATTTAGTATTTTATCTCAGGTGGCAGAGGAGAAAGGATTATATACAGGCCTACGGTAGCTCAGTGGTGGAGTGCCCAAGTTGGGAAGTGACGAGCCTGACATTCTCGAGTATGATCCCGCCATGGGGTGTTAGGAAGGTCATCAAACTGGTATCCCCCAGTTCTAGCCTGTTTGTGTCCAGCCACATTCGAATGGGGACTAATTGTGACATAAAACTGCAAAAAAAAAAAATATCCCTCAATGTTGATAGAGCCAACTTAGAAGATGAGAGAGTGAGGGATAGGTAGATCGTCCTTTGAGAAATGTTTGTTTTTCACATGAAACAGCCTGTAAAAGGGATTAGTCTTGGGAAGGAATGATAAAACCCTGTTGCTTTCCTACCCTACTGAAATTTGAAAATTCTTTGCATTTTATTTTCTCACTTAGTCCCAATTTGAATGGAGATAGACACAGACATGTTGGAGCTGGGGATTCAGGCTGATTGGCTTTCCTGATGCCCCGCAGTAGGATCGAACCAGCGTTAGTCAAGTCGTGTCACTTCCTGACTCGCAAGCTCTACCAGTAAGATGCTGCAGCTCCCACATAAAGTTGAAATAAAATACTATTTCTTTTCAGAGTTTGATGCATGGGATGTGTGCCTACGGCTGAAGCAAAACGGGCTGTTGGCCAAACCCACCCACGGGGACATCATTCGCTTTGCTCCACCCCTTACCATCACCGAGGAGCAGATAATGGAGTGTGTTCAGATAATCAAAAACACCATAATGTCATATTAAGTGGAATGCTCACTTTCAAGCCATTACGTCAATTTTCTACTTTTATATATCTCTGTGTATACTTTATGACTGATATTCTTTGACATTCTTTTTTGTTTAGTTTTTGTTTTATTCCCCAATACCTCTTTCTTTTCTAATCATGTATGTAAACAAGTATTTTCACTTCTCAAAAAGAAATGAAATACCTATACTTCATGGTCAGTCTGTAACTAATATACTTTGATCTTTTTATCAAGTTAAATTTCTGTAAGTTTAGATCCACTTTTTCTTTTAATTATGTTTGAAATCTCATATGTTCAGTGTCTTGAAGTGCATTTCTCTTTTTACATAAGATTTCGTCATCATATATGTCATGAACACAGTGGTTAACTCAAACTTGTTCATATTTAGGAGAGGTATCCATTTATGTGCTAGATTCTTATATATAAAACTGTTATATTTAGTAGAGGTATTCATTTATGTACTGGATAATTTTATGTTAAATGTAAATAGTTTATTCTTTCCATATTGTAAATATTTTTTCACGATCTGGCCTTAAGGTATATGTTGTTTCCACTGTTTTATAGTATTTAAGTGGAATATATTATTCTGCTTAGCAATCTTATATTGCCTGTTAATGAAATAATCTCCTATTCCATTAGGCTATGAAGATTAGTTATTCCAAAATATCATACACAATAATGTACTTTAATTCATAACATTAGGGCACATTGTTATTGCTGATTCTGGTGCTATAGGTAGCATTTTTCTCCAACTTTTCTCTAGCTAATTCTGGTGTAAAAGTTAATTTCTTTACTTCTCTTGTTCCAGTTTTACATTTTTTATTGCTGATTCTGGTGCTAAAACTTTTTTTTTTTTTTTTTTACATTTCTCTTTAACAGTTTTCTTGCTAATTCTGCTTTTTCCTCTCATATTTCTACTTATTCTGTTATTAAAAATTCATTCCGTATATCTTTAATTTATCTGCACTTACATTATTGATTCTAGTGCTTACAGTTAAATTTCTGTGTTCCTCTTATATTTGTAACTGCCGAGTCTGGTGTTAAGAGTTTTCATTTAAGTATTCTTTTTCTGCATTTTTTTTTTTTTTTTTTGCTGATTCTGGTGCTAATGAAGCATTTTCATCTTCTATTCCTACTTCTACAATTTCATTGTTGATTTTGGTGCTAATGAAGCATTTTTGTCTTCTACTCCTACTTCATCACTTTTATTGTTGATTTTGGTGCTAATGAAGCATTTTTGTCTTCTACTCCTACTTTTTCATGATTTTCATTGCTAATTTTGGTGCTAATGAAGCATTTTTGTTTTTTACTCCTACTTCGGAGGAGCACTTCTCACTTCTAAAAGGGGAG
>JAXCGZ010014809.1:2500-10709 GCA_037179515.1 Halocaridina rubra
AAAATTGGTATTGTAAAAGTATCGTATGCTTCTTTAGCTAGCATAATGGAGGCGTTGAAGTGCTTCATATGCGTTTCTAGGTCAGATCTAAACGTAAATATGCATCAACTTTCTGGAATGCAAGCTTAAAAACACTTTGGAACGCTGGGAAAAAGCTACATACTGCTGGAAATAACCAAACCTCGATTGTGACAATAGGCTGAAAAAGTTAAGAGGGATTTACGATCACTAAGCTGGAAGAATGATGGGCGACAAGTTCACCATAATCTAAATTCCACCCCCCACAGATTTAACACAGGTGATAGAAAACGATACTATGATTCTGGAACTTGAGGTTAGATAACGAATTCTGTAACTTCCTTAGGAGGCAAACAAGTATATGAAATAAATTTAGGGGATACTTAAGAATTGTTGAGAAAGGATACTGTCAATGCTAAGGGTATTTGTTTTAGGTAAAAGTAAGAAAACAATTATCAAAAATTCGATTGGGAGACGATTGCAAGCAAGTGTTCTCTTGAAGACATTTACATACTTATTTCCAGTGATCATTTCACTACACTTGCCATATTTCTTCTAGAGATTTTATGAAATCTTTACATTATAGTGAATGAATTCCAGCAATATCAGCCTGTGTTCTATGTTTAGGAATTCATTTTATTATAGGGTATTGGCGAGGAATAGGACCTCATGTTTCTTTTAATTCAGAGATCAATGTATGTCGTTTCCTGTTGACTTATTTAATGTTGCTCTAGGCACTATCAACCTTTCATAAATTGTATTTCTTTGTATGCAAGTTGGTTTTCTTCCGAATTATATAATTACATTACAAAGTATAATTTAATTACAAAATCTCTTTATTCCGGCAAAAATTACCGTTAGATGCAAAAACACGAGAGAAAATACTAAAGAAATAAATTTATTGACTTCTACACACTTAAGAAGTTTACTAAAATTTGATGCACATTCTAGGCTAATTACACAAATTTTTGCATGTCCTGCATTTATCAAAAGCATTTTGCAATAAACTGGCAACATTTTTGCATACTCTGCACCTACAGATAGTGTTCTGTTAAGCCTATTTTGCAGATTTTCCTATAAATTTTTTACGCATGTTCTGGGCGGATTACACACATTTGCATATTTTGTACTAAACAATAGACCATATTCAGTAACCTATCAGATGCGTTTATCTCACATAAAGGAATCGCCACACTATTAAACAAGAACAGGTCCATTATCTGAAAATATTTTATATGGCTACCGAGGAACTAAATAATTACACATGAAGTTACAAAATGTTTTAGTATTGCAAGGGATTTTGATATTCTTAAAAATGCCTGAACAAATCCATATAATAAATAAAATGTTGAATTTCCGTTGGACTTGAAGTATGGTTTGAAGACTTCCCACATTCAAAAATATCAAGGAGTCAATAGAAGAAAATCTATAATAAATAAAATGTTGAATTTCCGTTGGACTAGAAGTATGGTTTGAAGACTTCCCACATTCCAAAATATCAAGTAGTCAATAGAAGAAAATCTATAATAAATGAAATGTTGAATTTCCATTGGACTTGAAGTATGGTTTGAGGACTTCCCACATTACAAAATAATAGTCAAGAATTCCTGAGAACAACTGACTAAAATATGACAAACGGAATTCCCATATGTCAAAAACATTCCTCATAGTAAAGTTCTGGTACCATTTCAATTTGCCAGACGATTTGAGGTTTCTCCTCACACAATGTTCAACATTTTTTTATTTCTTTCCCTGTATTCTATAAACGCTCGCCACATGATTTTAAGCGATGAAATTAATGATGATTAAATTTTTAAGTCTAAGTCTAAACAGCGACAAATCTTGCTGTATTTGCAGTTTGTGTTTAATCAGCAACAGTTCTTGAAGAACATCTCCGAAAATATGTCCTTATGTGATTCAAGTTCTTTAGTGTCCAAACCCTGCTGCATCCATTACACAACGTCCCGGTGGAGAGTTTGAGGGCTTACTGAAAGGTGAATTTTCTCAAGTCCCTCAGACTTCAGTTCATAACTGTGGCAGCCTACCCCCTTCGGGTAATATATTTAATGACTGTGATCGATAGTGAACATTTATAATAAGCGTATATAATTAACCAAACTACGATTTAATAGCAATTAAGTAATTAACATAGATGCTATCATTGCCCACTATATAAGGATTTTTACCCTCTCTCTCTCTCTCTCCTCTCTCTCTCTCTCTCTCTCTCTCTCTCTCTCTCTCTCTCTCTCTCTCTCTCTCTCTCTCTCTCTCTCTCTCTCTCTCTCTCTCTCTCTCTCTCTCTCTCTCTCTCTCTCATGGTACTTAACATATAAATTCACTCAAACTGAGTTTTCTCGAGTGTATGTATGTATATACCTAATTTATATAATGGTATTTACTTAAAGCGTTTAATGTTCGCAACTCCTCTTTTCCTGGTGGACTTCAAATTTCACTCACCAAAGACTATCATATATTTCATTAAAACTGTGAATGCATATAGCATTTACCGTTTCCTAGCTTAGAGAATTTCACTCATCAACTCTTCTTACGTTGAAAATAGCATTTGCTACTTCCTGCAAAGAAATTTTTCTACAAAGCTTCAAACGATGACCTCTGATTCTATTCACTCATATCCACTCTGTCAAAACCCATTCATCCTCTCCTCAAAATCAAGTTTATGTGTCCCTGTCATCAGCTTTGAAAGTTCTTCAATTCCTTTTCGCCTTTTTTTCAAGTGTGTGTAATTACCTAGTTGTAATTACCTAATTGTGATTACCTAATTGTGTTTACGGGAAAGAGCCCAAAGCTCGTATCTTCCCGTCTCCTGATCGGTTCCATTTTGTGTGTGTGTGTGTGTGTGTGTGTGTGTGTGTGTGTGTGTGTGTGTGTGTGTGTGTGTGTGTGTGTGTGTGTGATTACTTAATTGTGATTACCTAATTGTGTTTACGGGAAAGAGCCCAAAGCTCATATCTTCCCGTCTCCTGATCGCTTCCATTTCATACTTAGTGATACTTATCATACCTGTCCTTAAAACTATGGATTGAGATAGCATTAACTATCTCCTCGCTTAGCCAATTCCAATTATCAACTACTCTTACACTGAAAAAGTATTTCCTCACATCCTGCAAAGAAGTTTTCTTATGAAGCTTCAAACTATGACCTCTAGTTCTAGAGCCTGCCATATCAAAATATCGATCACTATCCACTCTATCATAGCCATGAAAGAATTTAAAGACTGTCACCATATCCCCCCTCAATCTTCTAGCTTTGAGTGATGGTAAGTCTAATTTCCTCAGCCTCTCATTATAACTGAGATTACGTATTTCTGGCACCAGTTTCGTGGCATGTCTTTGAACTTTTTCAAGTTTAGCTATGTGCTTTTTCAAGTGCGGATTCCAAAAGGGGGCTGCATATTCGAGTTTTGGCCTCACATAGGTTACATAAATATATCTGAACATTTCCTTGTCCATGTGCCTGAAGGCTACCCTTACATTTCATAATGCTGCCCTTACTATACCATTTATATGTATTTCTGGAGACAAATCTGCCAGTATGTTTACCCCTAGATCTCTCTCATTTTCTGTCTCTTGAAGTTGTACTCCAGCCACCGAGTAGTCAAGCTTGGGCCTTATTGCACTTGTACCCATTGTCATTACCATACATTTTGAAGCATTGAATTTCATTGACCACTTTTCTGACCACTCATGCAGACTATTTAGATATTCCTGAAGTTCTCTACCATTGTTCTCGTTTCCTACTGTCTTCACAATCTTTGCATCATCTGCAAACATATTCATGAATGAATTTACAGACTCTGGTAGGTCATTTACATATACAAGGAACAAAAGTGGCCCTAAAACTGAACACTGTGTAACTCCACTACTAACTCTTCTCCATTCAGACACTGAGTGTCTTACTCTAACCCTCTGTTCCCTTCCTTCTAAGAAAGTTTTTATCCATTTCAAGACATTTCCACCTATTCTAGCCATTGCTTGCAGCTTCCTAATAAGTCTCCCATGTGGAACAGTGTCAAACGCTTTCTGGAAGTCTAGGAATACGCAATCTGCTCAGCCCTCTATTTCATGTAAGATTCAGCTTTCCTCATCATAAAATTCTAATAAGTTTGTTACTGTTGATCTACCTTCTCTGAAGCCATGTTGCCTCACTGACAAAAAGTTAAAGGATTCCAAGTGAGGAGAGATATGTTTCCTTAGTAGTTTCTCCATAACTTTGCAAACAATGCTGGTCAAGGAAACTGGTCTATAGTTCAGAGCCGCATCCCTCCTTCCCTTTTTGAAGATAGGTATCACGTTTGCTTGTTTCCAGCATCTTGGAATGTCCCCTGACTCAAATGACTTTTTAAATATGATACTTAGTGCCACTGATATTGAGTTTGCGCATTTTTTCAGTACATGAGGGGATATATCATCAGGACCTGTAGCTTTATGAACATCTAACTTCATCAGCGCTTTGCATACCTCTGTGGCTGTAAGGTTGATGTTCTCTAATACCAGCCCTTAAACTTCTATCTCTGCAATCTGAGGGGGTGGGGTATTTTCCACTGTAAATACTGACTGAAACTCCTTGTTCAATTCTTTGCAGATCTCTTCATCCGTCTCAGTGATGCTTCCATCTGCTCTCTTAAGCCTTAAAACCTATTCTTTTACCTTCAGTTTTCCTCTGATAAAGCTGTGGAAAAGCTTGGGATTTTCTTTAGCACTCCTGGTGATGTCCCTCTCATAGTCTCTCTCTGCCTCTCTTCTTTTACTTAGGTAGTCATTTGTAGCCCTTTTGTAGGTTTGCCAGGCATTTATGTTTTTTCTCCTCCTATACCTTTTCCAGCATTTGTCTCTCCACTCCTTAGCTCTTTTACACTCATTATCAAACCATTTCTCTCTGGCATGATTTACACCTACTTTGGTGACAGGTATGCAGCAATCAACTATCTTCCCATATTTCTCACAATAGATGTCATACATTTCTTGTACAGATTTGTTGTAAAATAAGGTTCTCCAGTCAATAACTGCAAAAAGCTCATCCATTTTTACATAATCTCCTCTTGGATAGTTCCTCCTCATGTCCTCAGTGCCTCTACTCTCAGGCAGAATATCTTCAATTATATACTCCATCGACAACACACAGTGGTCACTCTTTCCAACTGGTGCTTCATACTCAATTTTTTCAATATCCAACACATTATCTGTGTATACTAGATTAAGTAGTGATGGCTCATCCCCACCCCTGGCCCTCGTTGGTTCCATTACATGTTGGTGTAGGAAATTCCCTTGTACGCAATCTAGGAATCTTGCCCCGAATGAGTCCTCACCACTGTGTGGGTCAAGAGATATCCAATCTATCTCTTTAGGATAAAAATCTCCCATAATCAAAATCCTACATTTTCTCTCCTGCGCCATGTTAACAACTGAATTTTATGACTTCAATAGTACCTATATGACTTTCCTCATAAACTTCTAGCCTATATTGGTTCCTTGGTGGGTTGTATACAACAGTTATTATAATGCTCTCTGAGCCAGAATTTATGCGAGCATAAAATAATTCTTTGAACTCACTTTCTATAGCCAAGTTTATTCTTCAACTTGAATCCTTTCACTTATGAGCAGTGCTATCCCTCCACCAGTCCTCTCAGATCTTTCAACCTTTAATATTCTGAAGCCCTTAGGAAAAACTGTGACACTGTTTATGTCCTCACTCAACTTAGTCTCTTTAATTGCTACTATATCTGCCTTACTGCTGTGAATCCTATCTTTTACTTCTACTGCCTTACCAGTTAATTAATCAGCAATTGTGTATAACAATCTTAATGAGGCTCCATCCCCTGATCTTCTGTCATTATCTTCTTTATCTCCCCTTTGTCTGGAAGAACTCTTAAATGAATTTTTTTCTTCTTTTCTTCATTTCTTTCCTCTTTTAACCTTCTTGCCTCTTGCAACAAGTTTTTGATCTTTCCCATCTCTTCCTGTGTTCTGTATTGTCAAATGAACACTTCTTTGAATTCTTGAAGGTCTTTTAGGCTTATTTTTCTCATCAATATTTCCCTATATGTTTCCCCTCTCTCAAAGGTTACTTTTGTTGGTCTCGGCTTTCCTTCCCTCGAATATTTGCCTAGTTGATGAATGTTTACAATATCCTCATGACCACAAACTACTCCAAGCTTTCTTATCACGTATACAACCCTACCTTTATTTTCTTCAAGTCTCCCCTGCCATGTTGGCTCCTGGGATTGGCTTATGCCTGAGATTACCACTGTCTTCTCTTTATCAAGTGCCTGTTTTATCAGAGGATTTGCCCTTCCCATCACAACGTCTTTCATTTTTTCGATTACTGTCTCTTTATAGTCAACTGTTTGTATGTTTTCCAGTGCCACCACCTTTACAGCCTCTTTTACTGCTACATTCCCCTTTAGTGCATCAGCAAAGGAAGTTTTCATGGCATCATGTTCCATATTCAGCTCCTAGAACTCTTTTCTAAACTCTTCAATGTTTTCCTTTATCTTTTAATTTTTAACCTTTATTTCCATTTCAATTCAATGGGTATTCGTCAGCCAGGGCAAGCCCCAACCCCCCACTGTGATGTCCAACCACAGCAGTTCCTGCCAGTAAACAGCTTAAACTCTCGGTCTTGGACGGGGACCGATCTTTCGACCTCGTGAATGCGAAGCCAGCGCGTTACCACTGTACTAGCCAGCATATCTAGACATTCCAAGCTGCAATCTCGTCTCTCTCAGAAGAGAGCAGTGAACTAACATACAAAATATTTAGGTTGTCATTCAAATATTAGTTTAGAAATTCTGTTTGTGTGATTACCTAATTGTTATTACCTAATTGTGTTTACGGGAAAGAGCCCAATGCTCGTATCTTCCCATCTCCTGATCGGTTCCATTTTATACTTAGTGATACTTATCATACCTGTCCCTAAAACTATGGATTGAGATAGCATTAACTACCTCCTCGCTTAGCCAATTCCAATTATCAACTACTCTTACACTGAAAAAGTATTTTCTTACATCCTGCAAAGAAGTTTTCTTACGAAGCTTCAAACTATGACCTCTAGTTCTAGAGCCAGCCATATCAAAATATCGATCCCTATCCACTCTGTCATAACCATGAAGGAATTTAAAGACTGTCACCATATCCCCCCTCACTCTACTAGCTTCGAGTGATGGTAAGTCTAATTCCCTCAGCCTCTCATCATAACTGAGATTGCATATTTCTGGCACCAGTTTCGTGGCATGTCTTTGAACATTTTCAAGCTTAGCTATGTGCTTTTTCAAGTGCGGATCCCAAAAGGGGGCTGCATATTCGAGTTTTGGCCTCACATAGGTTACATAAATATTTCTGAACATTTCCTTCTCCATGGGCCTGAAGGCTACCCTTACATTTGATAAGAATGCATATGCTGCCCTTACTATACCATTTATATGTATTTCTGGAGATAAATCTGCCAGTATGTTTACTCCTAGATCTCTCTCATTTTCTGTCTCTTGAAGTTGTACTCCAGCCACCGAGTAGTCAAGCTTGGGCCTTCTTGCACTTGTACCCATTTTCATTACCTTACATTTTGAAGTATTGAATTTCATTAGCCACTTTTCTGACCACTCATGCAGATTATTTAGATCCTCTTGAAGTTCTCTACCATTGTTCTCGTTTTTTACTTTCTTCACAATCTTTGCATCATCTGCAAACATATTCATGAATGAATTTACAGACTCTGGTAGGTCATTTACATATACAAGGAACAAAAGTGGCCCTAAAACTGAACACTGTGGAACTCCACAACTAACTCTTCTCCATTCAGACACTGAGCGTCTTACTCTAATCCTCTGTTCCCTTCCTTCTAAGTAAGTTTTTATCCATTCCAAAACATTTCCACCTATTCTAGCCATTGATTGCAGCTTCTTAATAAGTCTCCCATGTGGAACAGTGTCAAACGCTTTCTGGATGTCTAGGAATATGCAATCTGCCCAGCCCTCTCTTTCCTGTAAGATTTGGCTTACCTCATCATAAAATTCTAATAAGTTTGTTACTGTTGATCTACCTTCTCTGAAGCCATGTTGCCTCACTGACAAAAAGTTGAAGGATTCCAAGTGAAGAGAGATATGTTTCCTTAGTAGTTTCTCCATAACTTTGCAAACAATGCTGGTCAAGGAAACTGGTCTATAGTTCAGAGCCGT
>JAXCGZ010014810.1:0-5000 GCA_037179515.1 Halocaridina rubra
ACGTCTAGGAGTCGGATGTCACAGGCTCTTGTGAGGGTTGGATTAATGGGATTTTCTCCTAAGCAGTTGTGATCCATATCCCCTATTCCTACTCGGAAAAATATTGGGGTATCTGTGAAAGATATCCTATTTTTTTTTATCACCACTCGCATAATTTTCCATTATAAATACTTTCTTTTTCTTTGTGTTCAGATGAAGGTGGACGAGCTCACATATGCGAATTGTAATATCTTTTTATATTCTCTTTTAGCTTAGATACGAGTTCACCAAAGTCGTCTAGAAATTTTTCACTGCTGACGTCATCCGAAACAATATCAATCAATCCACCATACATAGAACTCTCCTTTACTTTACCTTTCATTTTCTCTTCAACTCATGCTTCAAACGTGTCAGGATAAGCTTCTTGGATCGCTTTCATCAAATGTTTTATATTAATGTCACATGTCAGTATTACCCAAAGGGAGTGACCGAGAAGCAGAGATATACCTGTTTAACTGTTATCTGACTCACTGATACTAGTGGAGCTATAATTGCGAAGCCTCACTGATATCAGTTGCCTATTATTTATTTCCTCATCCAATGAACAATAATTGAGATAATCAATCTCACCTTTCATCTCATTTTCTATGAATATTTTTTCCGTCTTGATGATATCTTATCTCGTGCTGAACATTTTCGGTGAAGACATCTTTTGGAGGGTCATCTCCATTGCCTATTAATTTAGTTAAATTATTAATTGTACGGTGTATGGAAAGAGGAATATAATATGGACAAGGAGAATATAAAGTCAAATATTCTTTTATAACCCATCTGCATTTCCTCCATGTCGTCTTGGTCCAACTCTGATCTTAGTGGTGTTTATTTTCTCTTCTGATATCAAAGGAGTTTGGGCCAGAGGCTGCCACTCCTTGAAATTACAACGAAAGCATATCAACTTTTCCATTATACAATGAAATCTATTTTATCTCTACAGATTAAATTTGAGATATACTTATTTTTCATATTTTGGAAAAGATAAGAGAGACTGTATGCAAGGCATTGTTAAATTTAATTTCCCAATTTAATATTAAATTTTATTCATTAGTAAATATTAACTTTCACTTGTATTGAAAAGACAACTTAATGAGAATTATGAATAAGAAAAGTGTCAAGGTACTTGGTACATAAATAATTATCTATTCTGAGAATTTTAATTATTATGTAAAAACTTCAAGATGCTTAAGAGTAATTTTCAGACAGTTTAAAAGACGCCATTTAAATATTTTAATTCATGGATAATTTTTATTTGAGACGTAATCATTAGATTTGATTAAAATGAATCATTTCCATAAGATAAGCAAGCATCTGGAGATTCTAAAGCCGTGGTTTGTCGTTTTCATGCATGCAGAGGAATGAAAAGTAAAACCTCGAAGTATTTTTCTTTTACATTTATATTTCAAGTTTGAGGCTAAAGAGATATATTTAAGATATATGAGAGTCACAGAAAGAGACTCTATCCACACAATGGTAGGAGACGATAAGTCATTCAACTTCAACAAAAGGATCTCTGTAGCATGAGATGCCTTCCTTTGTAATGTGTGTGAGTGGAAAAATCCAGAGCAAAAGAAAAATATAAGTTGCGAAAATGACACACTCAGTTCTACCCGATAAGGATATTGCTTACAGCATGAAGATATTCAAACATATGTCGTGCATTGGAATTGCCTTTCTTCACTTGCTTTTTCAACATGCAATTCTATTGCATCTTATATTTTTTTTTGAGTGTGCTGCCCTCATCAATACAGATCCGGGAACGAAAAAATGCCAAGACAAAAGAAAAGGAAAAGGTTAAGGAGAAGGCCGAGATGAGGTAAGAAAACGACAGACAGAATAAACAGTAAAAGTACAGAGGACCCAGAGATATGGAGGACTAGGCAAAAAGGGTGGTTGAGTGTGTTGCAACTGTATGGAATATGTGGAAGTTTTTTAAATGTTGTGAAGAGTTTTTACATGAATAGTAGAGCATGTGTAAGAGATGGACATGGTATGAGTGATTGGTATGAGGTGAATGTAGGGTTATGTCAAGGTTGTGTAATCTTGCCTTTGTTGCTTAATATGTATATGGATGGAGAGGTAAGGGAAGTAAATGAGAGAGTATTAGACAGAGGATTGGAATTAGTGGGTGAGTATGGTAAGGCATGGAAATTGAATCAATTGCTATTTGTAGATGGCACAGCATTGGTGACTGATACTGAGAATGAACTGAGTTATTTGGTGGCTAAATTTGTTTAGAGTGTTTGTGAAAGAAAGAGGTTGCTGGTGAATATTTGAAAAAAGTAAATTTATAGGATGCACGATGAGTGTTAAGGTTGATGGATTGAATGTAGGCATGAATGTGAAGTTGCCTGAAGAAGTTGGAAGTCTTAAATATCTGTGGTTGCACATATCAAGAAATGCACGAGATAATGCAGAGATAAATCATAGAGTGAATGAATCGAGTAAATGTCTATGTTTGTTGAAAAGTGTGATGAGAAATAGGTTTTTGTGAATAAATACAAAGAGAAGAATGTATGAAGGCCTGATTGTGATGACAGCATTGCATGGAGATTTGGAATGCAAGAGATGATGAAAAAGATAAGATCAAATGTTTCAATTATGCTCATGCCCCTTTCAGCCAATAGCAGCACATCCTGGCTGTGCTGTATTATAGTTTGGGCTTGGTATTCCTCACAGTTTCCTCTCACGTGGTCCTACAAGAGAGCATTCTACAGTTTGACTCCTTATTTTGTAGCTACAGAGACCCGAGAAATGGAGGTAAGTTTTTGAAATATTTTTTTTTCATAGCTGAATAGTTGGTGATCATCTTGAGATACTCAAAAAAAAGTTTTTGAGACCGCTAAGCCCACGAAAACATTGCGTGAAAAAAAAAAGATAACTCGTACATCCGGCACTGGCTTGAAATCGGTTTCACGGGAAAGCATGCTTTGCTTGAAACCGCCTTCTTTGGCTGTTCCGCATGACATACGGGAAACCACGATTTCTAAAGTAAATTAATTTTTAAAATTAGTTAATGTACACATATAAGAGAAGAGAATGTTTTGGAACATTCTAGTATACTTTTTGATTATCCTAGTAATATTTTATGCAATTCACAAGTTTTCTATTATATTCAAAACCATAAAATAAAATTTTTGTGTAAAAAATTTTCAATGATTATTGAATTATTATAGAATAATTACATAATAATTATAGCATAAATATGAAATGATGATAATGATAACCAAATTAAATTATCATTATTCGCTAGCTCATTATTTTCTGATAACTGATATTTTTTTTCTCTTTCAGGCTAGACACTTTTATGGTGGAACTTTGATTAAGGAGTTCTTCCCCACTGACCCCGAGAGTGACAAAGACAATCCTGCAGAAATTGATGCTGATGATATAGTCATAGTCATAGATTTTATTGCCAAATATTTAGTATACATACAGGAATAAATATGTACATTATATTCAGAGGCACTAGCCTGCTGAGCAAGAGCTCCTTGTCAGGCAGTTTAATATGCATTTCACATAATTTAAAGCATGACGGCAATAGTTAACAAAAGCTCCAATATAGCAATCTCATACTTATCTTGTAATAAAGCAAAACAGTAGCCTGACTATAACCTGGACATAATGATACACCAATACTGTATTAATTATTAATCAACAGCTGTTTGATTTTGCCTAGTAAATAAATGCTGTTTGAGTTTCTTTCTAAATAAAGTTGAGCCAGATATTGTTTTTAAATCTTCTGGTAATGCATTCCAACATTTTGGGCCAAAACAGTGAATAGAAAATTTTTACAAGGTTGTTCTCGACTGTGGACATATCAAATTTATATTGTTACCTCTGGTTCCATGGTTGTGTTGTATAAATATAATTAATTTTCTGTTATCATTAACATCACTATGTATAATAATAAGACAGAAATATTGTATCAAGTAATTAAATTTAAGTAAGCTTAGCTCTTTGAATGAAGAGGAAGTTTAGTCATATTTTCCACTATAAGTAATAGTTCTGATCAGTCTTTTCTGAGTAACAAATACATCCCTTACAATTGACGGCCAAGTACAATCCCAGATGGACAAACAGTATATAATATGAGGAAAACACAGGGAATACTATATGCTTTTTAAGGCCTCATTTGTTAGGTTATGGCGAATTTTATATAAAATTCCACACGTCTTGAGCAGTTTTGAGCATACAGATTGAATATGATATTTCCAACTTAAATTTTCATCAATAATTACTCCCAACAATATCTTACAAGCAACTCTTTTATGTTCATACCCATTCATATTAACTTGACCAATATTGTTTACTACACATCTATTTTGAAATAAGATATAGTCAGTTTTGGAAACATTTAGCTTTAATTTATTAACAGAGACCCAGTTGTTAATTGTTTCTAGTTCACTATTTAAAACAGAATGCAGGTGGTCAAGGTTATTATCATGCAATAGAAGGTTGGTGTCATTTGCATAAAGAATATATTTGAATTTATTACTGGCATTGGAAATATCATTTACATAAACTAAAAATAACAATGGGCCCAGTATTGATCCCTATGGTACTCCCCTCTCAATAGTTTGCAACAAAGATGCTTTCCCATTACAATATACGGCTTGTTTTCTATTTTTCAAGTAGCTCTTAAATAACTGTAATGGTGTCCCCTAATACTCACACAAGTTAGTTTTTCTATTAGTATATCATGGTCTAATGAGTCAAATGCTTTGGACAAGTCTAGGAAAACCCCTGCAACAAAGCTTTTATTTTCCAAATTTTTATAAACATCAATTGTAAAGATCATTATTGCTTTTTCAGTGGTCTTATTATTACGGAATCCGTATTGATTTTCGGATAATAGGTTGAACTTTTCAAGGAATTTTTTAAGTCTGTGAACAATCGCTTTTTCAAGCACTTTACTTAAAGACGGTAAGATAGATATAGGTCTATAGTTATTTTCATCATCTACA
>JAXCGZ010014811.1:0-10634 GCA_037179515.1 Halocaridina rubra
GAGGAGGAACTATCCGAAAGGAGATTACATCAAAATGAATGAGCTTTTTGAAGTTATTGACTGGAGAACCTTATTTCACAACAAATCTGTACAAGAAATGTATGACATCTTTTGTGAGAAATATGGGAAGATAGTAGATTGCTGCATACCTGTCACCAAAGTAGGTGTAATTCATGCCAGAGAGAAATGGTTCGATAATGGGTGTAAAAGAGCTAAGGAGTGGAGAGACAAATGCTGGAAAAGGTATAGGAGGAGAAAAAACATAAATGCCTGGCAAACCTACAAAAGAGCAAGAAATGACTACCTAAGTAAAAGGAGAGAGGCAGAGAGAGATTATGAGAGGGACATCACCAGGAAGGCTAAAGAAAATCCCAAGCTTTTCCACAGCTTTATCAGAGGAAAACTGAAGGTAAAAGAACAGGTTTTAAGGCAAAAGAGAGCGGATGGAAGCATCACTGAGACGGAGGAAGAGATCTGCAAAGAATTGAACAAGGAGTTTCAGTCAGTATTTGCAGTAGAAAATACCCCACCCCCTCAGATTGCAGAGATAGAAGCTCAAGGGTCGGTATTAGAGAACATCAACCTTACAGCCACAGAGGTATGCAAAGCGCTGATGGATTTAGATGTTCATAAAGCTACAAGTCCTGATGACATATCCCCTCATGTGTTTAAAAAATGCGCAAACTCGAAATCAGTGGCACTAAGTATCATATTTAAAAAGTCACTGGAGTCAGGGGAGATTCCAAGATGCTGGAAACAAGCAAATGTGATACCTATCTTCAAAAAGGGAAGGAGGGATACGGCTCTGAACTGTAGACCAGTTTCCTTGACCAGCATAGTTTGCAAACTTATGGAGAAACTACTAAGGAAACATATCTCTCTTCACTTGGAATCCTTCAACTTTTTGTCAGTGAGGCAACATGGCTTCAGAGATGGTAGATCAACAGTAACAAACTTATTAGAATTTTATGATGAGGTAAGCCGAATCTTACATAAAAGAGAGGGCTGGGCAGATTGCATATTCCTAGAATTCCGGAAAGTGTTTGACACTGTTCCACATGGGAGACTTATTAGGAAGCTGCAATCAATGGCTAGAATAGGTGGAAATGTTTTGGAATGGATAAAAACTTACTTAGAAGGAAGGGAACAGAGGGTTAGAGTAAGACACTCAGTGTCTGAATGGAGAGGAGTTAGTAGTGGAGTTCCACAGGGTTCAGTTTTAGGGCCACTTTTGTTCCTTGTATATGTAAATGACCTACCAGAGTCTGTAAATTCATTCATGAATATATTTGCAGATGATGCAAAGATTGTGAAGAAAGTAAAAAACGAGAACAAAGGTAGAGAACTTCAGGAGGATCTAAATAATCTGCATGAGTGGTCAGAAAAGTGGCTAATGAAATTCAATACTTCAAAATGTAAGGTAATGAGAATGGGTACAAGTGCAAGAAGGCCCAAGCTTGACTACTCGGTGGCTGGAGTACAACTTCAAGAGACAGAAAATGAGAGAGATCAAGGAGTAAACATACTGGCAGATTTGTCTCCAGAAATACATATAAATGGCATAGTAAGGGCAGCATATGCATTCTTATCAAATGTAAGGGTAGCCTTCAGGCACATGGACAAGGAAATGTTCAGAAATATTTATGTAACCTATGTGAGGCCAAAACTCGAATATGCAGCCCCTTTTTGGAATCTACACTTGAAAAAGCACATAGCTAAGCTTGAAAAAGTTCAAAGACATGCCACGAAACTGGTGCCAGAAATACGCAATCTCAGTTATAATGAGTGGCTGAGGGAATTAGACTTACCATCACTCGAAACTAGAAGATTGAGGGGGGATATGGCGACAGTCTTTATATTCCTTCATGGTTATGATAGAGTGGATAGGGATCGATATTTTGATATGGCAGGCTCTAGAACTAGAGGTCATAGTTTGAAGCTTCGTAAGAAAACTTCTTTGCAGGATGTAAGGAAATACTTTTTCAGTGTAAGAGTAGTTGATAATTGGAATTGGCTAAGCGAGGAGGTAGTTAATGCTATCTCAATCCATAGTTTTAAGGACAGGTATGATAAGTATCACTAAGTATAAAATGGAACCGATTAGGAGACGGGAAGATACGAGCTTTGGGCTCTTTACCGTAAACACAATTAGGTAAGTACAATTAGGTAAGTATGATCTACCTCTACTGCATATGAAATCTTATTGACTTTACACTCAGTCCAGCAAAGAAGAACCTTGTCTGATTGAACCTTTACCAAACCATTATCACCAGCTCAAAACGTATTACTAACAAAATCCCCAATCATTCTTCTAACTGAATCCAGATGATGCCACAAATACTTATATTGATCCTGACAAGGTGCTGTGTCATCATTCAATCCATCCTTAGCAGCCAAATTGTATCAGAAAACCATTTTCAGTGCATTAATTACATTTCGAAAAGCCATGTTCTATATAGTACAATGTGAGCATCCCACTATACCATTACCAGAAGATTGATAGGCAGCACAATAAGAGCAATTTGCATTCCTCTCTCTATATACTTTCGCTACTCGTAGTGACCTAAAGGCTGTACTGTTGTCCATTAGAATCTCATCTGGAGGCCCTCTTTCTCTAATAATCTGCTCCATAGGAACACTAATATTGTTAACATTTTACAATCAATACTCTCACCAAATTACAAACTGACTTGATCCTCAATCAGTCACAGTGAGATAGCTCTAATCATCATAATGTGTGACATCTATGCCAGATGACTCCAAACTTCTGGCACACCCAAACTACCAGGCACATGCCTAGAAGGCACTGGATCAACAGACTGACACTGCACACACGAGTTAACAGCTGATTTATTATCTTCTTTATTAAATATTGGATCAACTAATTTCTCCAGATAGAGAGATTGTTCAACCCCAAGATGGTGCTGATCATGTAACTTTATTGGTGATGTCACACAGGCTACATAAGCAGATTTTCTTAAGCATGTTATAATCATTCTCATCAACTGAGTAACCCCAATTTTCTCTGATGCCACATAAGTCACAATCAATATCAGATCAATCTCCTTAACTATGTCATTCACTAAAAACAATCATTTTCTCACCAAAACATCAGACATCCCACTCACTCTAACTCTATTATCATCTTGCACCACAGTGTTCAGCCAATGCTGTACAATTACTGAGTCAGTTATGAGCTCAATTGACTTCAAACCCCATTGTAACGCTAGGCTTAACATCTTCACCACAACATCCAATTCATTGCGTTTTCTTAGCCATGCTGCATCCTCAATAATCTGACCACCTATTTCAACAACCACCTCAAGAGCCAAGCTGCTCACCACACACCATACTCAACTTTTTCACAATCACCAGCATACACATTCCCCTTACAGGATCTTCACGAATTCCTTTACCAAAATTTCCTTCATCAATTGAACCGCTCTCGAGCCCTCAATATCATCCCAGTGCTTACCTGACTCTCTCCTTTTGCAAAGCTAAATGCAGCATTAAACCAATCACAAACAGGATAGTTGTTTAGTGAAATGCATATTATAAATATATGCATAGCGCTTTCTGCTAGTGCGCATTTAATGTCTTTTGTTGATTTTATAATAAAGTAGACACTATTTTAGATCACAAACCTATTGTTTCTATTGTAAAGAAGACTCTTCCTTCTGCTCCTAAAAGGCTTCAAGCTATGCTATTGCGTGCACAGGAATATGATTTTGAAGTAAAGTTCAAGACAGGCAAAGATACTGTATTTGCTGAGGCTTTATTGAGAGCTCCTGTTGGAAATGCCAAGAAAGAAGCTTCTGTTAACAAAAGGCTTAGTAGTCATAGATATGAAGTTGTAATTGATAATGGTAGGACATATCAAAGAAACCAACAGTTTTTGAGAAAGTCTGTTAGTTCTACTATACCATATGAAAAAGTTCCTGTATTTATTTCAGATGATGATACAAATTTTAAATATACTTAATTTAATATTAGTAGTCATGATAATAGAATTTAAACTTTTACAGAAAATGTTAATGTACCTTCTTCTCATGTCATGTGATTACCTAATTGTGCTTACGGGAAAGAGCCCAAAGTTCGTATCTTCCCGTCTCCTGATCGGTTCCATTTAGCCAATTCCAATTATCAATTACTCTTACACTAAAAAACTACTTCCTTACATCCTGCAAAGAAGTTTTCTTGCGAAGCTTCAAACTATGACCTCGAGTTCTAGAGCCAGCCATATCAAAATATCGATCCTTATACACTCTATCATAACCATGAAGGAATTTAAAGACTGTCAGCAGGTGTAAAAGCTAGATCTGGTAGAACTGTCAAACCTCCTGAAAGATTGAATCTCTAGTTTATTGTCATTCATTTACTCTGATTAGCATTTTGGTTAATCTTATATATATTTTTTTTTATGTCAAAGTTCTCACTAAATTTATTCTTTTTTTCTCTCTCTCACTTCATTGAGGGGGGAGATGTTTAGTGAAATTAATATTATAAATATATGTATAGCGCTTGAAGCTACTGTGCATCTCATTTGTCTTTTGTTGTTTTTATAATAGAGTAGAGACCATTTGTAAACTAAGCCGAGTGGTTTGATTCACCCTTCTTGCTACATTATTTCTTGATATTACGCCTCCTATTCTGGGCACGCAACAATAGTGACCCAACAACTGACCACATACAGAGAATAACTGACATCTTGTGAATTGTCCCTCAATTTCTTCCAACCAGAGCACTTCATTTCCACGACAGAATTCCATAAAGAGATACACCAAGAACGCATCCAACGTCCAACATCTCTGGAGGTTTTGTCTGTAACCCAAATTTAAATAAATGAGTCATCACATCTGACACAGAGATCACATTCTCGTTGACAAAAACATCATCGATGAAACTGTCTGCACTCCTCCGCACCATTTCATCATGAGATAAGATAGTCTGCAAAATTTTCAATCTTGGGAGAACAACTCAGCCCAAAGCCAAGTCGAAATGAAGAATAAATAGTTCCTTAATGACTCACCCACTGATAAGGTCATAAACTCTCAATATTCACCTGAAAATACACAGACTTCAAATCAGTCAATTTCAAAGGCTCAAGTAACTTTTTCTAGTGTAGCATCGTCTCATTACAGTAAGATAAATCCATCCCCAGATTACTTTAAACATATTCAAAAACTTTACGGAATGCCAAGAATGGACTCATCTTTCCTTTATTAGCCTGCATGATCACCATCAATGGAATTTTGCCTTGATCATCAGTTTAATCATTACATTCCTTAAACCACCATTTAGATAGCATACTTTCAATTTCTTGGTCAAAAATTTCTTTAGTCCTCTCAATTTGCAGAGCTTTATAGCAACAAACTGTGTTTGTAAGTACTGGTGGCTGACCATTCTTCCAGTACTATTTCATCATCCAATGATGTCTGTTGAAATTCACAACAAAACTGACATCTAAAATCACCAATGTGCTAGTTTTCCGCTCACCCATGGAAATCACTGCAACATGTTTATCAAATTTATTACTATACTTTGCATCAGGAAAGTGAACTCCCATCCATTAATTCAATGCCACCTAACTCCTCAGTCAAATCCATTCCCAAGGCTGCATCAGCTCTCTCAAAAACTCCTTTGTGACTACAGAATTCATTATCACAGTCACTCCATCCACTACAACAGGAAGTACAGCAGACTCTATTCACCGAATATCATGCCCATAAACTGCTCCCCACATGATCAAGAAATCCCCATGCATAACACACCTATGGGGCTAAAATGGATCTCAAACAACCTGTATCGACAAGAGCCCTCATCCATTTAACCTCTACAATCGCATTATTTCTAGGTAGCATTATTAATACTTTTCTGGAAGAACTTCTGGTGCAAAATTTCTCCCTGTGGGGTTTCCCTCTCCACTTGAGCAACTAGAAGATAAGTGCCCTTTAGTGGCAAATGTAACTTTTACCCTACTCCTACAAAACTTGAGCAATAGCGGCCCTCTACAAAGGTAGCATTGTCGATCATAACACTGGTCAACAATTATTCCAATCTCGCCACTAAAATTACTACCCTACACATTCAACTTTTTTGTTAACGACATCTACAAATAAGCATTCCATCAATTCCTATATCAAAGATATTGCCCTTTCCACAACTGCAGACATTGTTCTAAGTTTTCTGGATACCGGAGCTGGTAAACTTCTTGCAAATGCCCCCAAGAACAACTCATCAGATGCCACACTAACTAAATGAGTCAAGTTCCTAAACTCCGTTAACTAAACATCTACCGGCTTGTCACTCCAATTTACCTTGAAAACTCCTCATAAGCCTGATATGGGTATGTGGAGAATGCCTCAAACACCGCATTTTTTATTACCTCTACAATTCTTTTTATCGTTACTCAACTCTCTACACACAGTTAACACACTACCCTCTAAGAACATAGGCAACACCATTTCTAAGTCCTCCAATTTCTCAAGCTTAGCTACTAACTTGATCTTATCAAGCCTTTCATCCACACTGCCTGATCAGTCAAATGACCTAACAATATACGTTAGCTTTACAATAGCCATACTGAAGGCCTAGATAGGTTGTGATACAAAACTAAAAAAAAAAATCAAGATTCTAGTGCATTCACCTAATGTGATTGGAGGATAGTAGATTCTTCCGAGCAGTACACCAACTTCAGCTAATCATAGATAACACCTACAATAATGAAAAAAAAAAAGTTTACAACTGGTTTCTTTATTTTCAACATAAAAAGCACGAACAGCCTCACCAGTGGTCAGTCTTAATATAACTGACTAATTAACAGTCTTAAACTCCTATCTAAACACCTAAACAAAGACACAACTAGAAAAAAGAATAAAGAAGCTGGAAGGGGAAAAGAGTCAACTAGAATCTAGAATTTCTAAACAAGAAGATAAAAACAAACAGCTGAATGACAACCTAAAGGAATTAGATGTTAGTTCACTGCTCTCTTCTGAGAGAGACGAGATTGCTGCTTGGAATGTTCAGATTAAGGAAAACATTGAACAGTTCAGAAAAGAGTTCCAGGAGCTGAATCTGGAAAATGATGCCATGAAAACGTCCTTTGCTGATGCACTAAAGGGGAATGTGGCAGTAAAAGAGGCTGTAAAGGTGGTGGCACTGGAAAACATACAAACAGTTGACTATAAAGAGACAATAATCGAAAAAATGAAAGACGTTGTGATGGAAAGGGCAAACCCACTCATCAGACAGGCACTTGATAAGGAGAAGACAGTGGTAATCTCAGGCATAAGTGAATCCCAGGAGCCAATATGGCAGGGGAGACTTGAAGAAAATAAAGCTAACGTTGTAGACCTGATAAGAAAGCTTGGAGTAGTATGTGGTCCTGAGGATATTGTAAACATACACCAACTAGGTAAATATTCGAGGGAAGGAAAGCCGAGACCAACAAAAGTAACCTTTGAGAGAGGGGAGACATGTAGGGAAATATTGTTGAGAAAAAAAAGTCTAAAAGACCTTCAAGAATGCAAAGAAGTGTTCATTAGACGATACAGAACACAGGAAGAGATGGGAAAGATCAAAAACTTGTTGCAAGAGGCAAGAAGGTTAAATGATGAAAGAAATGAAGAAGAGAAGAAAAATTTTCGTTACAGAATACTTCCAGACAAAGGGGAGATAAAGAAGATAATGACAGAAGATCAGGGGATGGGGCCTCATTAAGATTGTTATACACAAATGCTGATGGATTAGCTGGTAAGGCAGTAGAATTAAAAGATAGGATTCACAACAGTAAGGCAGATATAGTAGCAATTACAGAGACTAAGTTGAGTGAGGACATAAACAGTGTCACAGTTTTTCCTAAGGGCTTCAGAATACTAAGGGTCGAAAGATCTGAGAGGACTGGTGGAGGGATAGCACTGCTCATAAGTGAGAGGATTCAAGTTGAAGAAATAAACTTGGCTATAGAAAGTGAGTTCAGGGAATTTCTTGTTGCTCGCATAAATACTGGGTCAGAGAGCATTATAATAACTGTTGTATACAACCCACCAAGGAACCAAAATAGGCTTGAAATTTATGAGGAAAGTCATATAGGTACGATTGAAGTCATAAACTCAGTTGTTAACATGGCGCGGGAGAAAAAATGTAGGATTTTGATTATGGGAGACTTTAATCATAAAGAGATAGATTGGATAAATCTTGACCCACACAGTGGTGAGGACTCATTTGGGGCAAGATTCCTAGATTGCGTACAAGGGAATTTCCTACACCAACATGTAATGGAACCAACAAGAGCCAGGGGTGGGGATGAGCCATCACTACTTGATCTAGTGTTCACAGATAATGTGTTGGATATTGAAAATATTGAGTATGAACCACCAATTGGAAAGAGTGACCACTGTGTGTTGTTGATGGAGTATATCATTGAAGACATTCTTCCTGAGAGTAGAGGCACTGAGGACATGAGGAGGAACTATCCGAAAGGAGATTACATCAAAATGAATGAGCTTTTTGCAGTTATTGACTGGAGAACCTTATTTTACAACAAATCTGTACAAGAAATGTATGACATCTTTTGTGAGAAATATGGGAAGATAGTAGATTGCTGCATACCTGTCACCAAAGTAGGTGTAATTCATGCCAGAGAGAAATGGTTCGATAATGGGTGTAAAAGAGCTAAGGAGTGGAGAGACAAATGCTGGAAAAGGTATAGGAGGAGAAAAAACATAAATGCCTGGCAAACCTACAAAAGAGCAAGAAATGACTACCTAAGTAAAAGGAGAGAGGCAGAGAGAGACTATGAGAGGGACATCACCAGGAAGGCTAAAGAAAATCCCAAGCTTTTCCACAGCTTTATCAGAGGAAAACTGAAGGTAAAAGAACAGGTTTTAAGGCAAAAGAGAGCGGATGGAAGCATCACTGAGACAGACGAAGAGATCTGCAAAGAATTGAACAAGGAGTTTCAGTCAGTATTTACAATAGAAAATACCCCACCCCCTCAGATTGCAGTGATAGAAGCTCAAGGGCCGGTATTAGAGAACATCAACCTTACAGCCACAGAGGTATGCAAAGCGCTGATGGATTTAGATGTTCATAAAGCTACAGGTCCTGATGACATATCCCCTCATGTGCTTAAAAAATGCGCAAACACAATATCAGTGGCACTAAGTATCATATTAAGGAGTCACTGGAGTCGGGGGAGATTCCAAGATGCTGGAAACAAGCAAATGTGATACCTATCTTCAAAAAGGGAAGGAGGGATACGGCTCTGAACTATAGACCAGTTTCCTTGACCAGCATAGTGTGCAAAGTTATGGAGAAACTACTAAGGAAACATATCTCTCTTCACTTGGAATCCTTCAACTTTTTGTCAGTGAGGCAACATGGCTTCAGAGAAGGAAGATCAACAGTAACAAACTTATTAGAATTTTATGATGAGGTAAGCCAAATCTTACAGGAAAGAGAGGGCTGGGCAGATTGCATATTCCTAGACTTCCAGAAAGCGTTTGACACTGTTCCACATGGGAGACTTATTAGGAAGCTGCAATCAATGGCGAGAATAGGTGGAAATGTCTTGGAATGGATAAAAACTTACTTAGAAGGAAGGGAACAGAGGGTTAGAGTAAGACACTCAGTGTCTGAATGGAGAAGAGTTAGTAGTGGAGTTCCACAGGGTTCAGTTTTAGGGCCACTTTTGTTCCTTGTATATGTAAATGACCTACCAGAGTCTGTAAATTCATTCATGAATATGTTTGCAGATGATGCAAAGATTGTGAAGAAAGTAAAAAACGAGAACAATGGTAGAGAACTTCAGGAGGATCTAAATAATCTGCATGAGTGGTCAGAAAAGTGGCTAATGAAATTCAATACTTCAAAATGTAAGGTAATGAGAATGGGTACAAGTGCAAGAAGGCCCAAGCTTGACTACTCGGTGGCTGGAGTACAACTTCAAGAGACAGAAAATGAGAGATCTAGGAGTAAACATACTGGCAGATTTGTCTCCAGAAATACATATAAATGGCGTAGTAAGGGCAGCATATGCATTCTTATCAAATGTAAGGGTAGCCTTCAGGCACATGGACAAGGAAATGTTCAGAAATATTTATGTAACCTATGTGAGGCCAAAACTGGAATATGCAGCCCCCTTTTGGAATCCGCACTTGAAAAAGCACATAGCTAAGCTTGAAAAAGTTCAAAGACATGCCACGACACTGGTGCCAGAAATACGCAATCTCGGTTATGATGAGAGGCTGAGGGAATTAGACTTACCATCACTGAAAGCTAGAAGAGTAAGGGGGGATATGGTGACAGTCTTTAAATTCCTTCATGGTTATGATAGAGTGGATAGGGATCGATATTTCGATATGGCTGGCTCTAGAAGTAGAGGTCATAGTTTTGAAGCTTCGTAAGAAAACTTGTTTGCAGGATGTAAGGAAATACTTTTTCAGTGTAAGAGTAGTTGATAATTGGAATTCGCTAAGCGAGGAGGTAGTTAATGCTATCTCAATCCATAGTTTTAAGGACAGGTATGATAAGTATCACTAAGTCTAAAAATGGAACCGATCAGGAGACGGGAAGATACGAGCTTTGGGCTCTTTCCCGTAAACACAATTAGGTAATCACAATTGGGTAATCAC
>JAXCGZ010014812.1:0-10587 GCA_037179515.1 Halocaridina rubra
CTAATTGTGTTTACGGGAAAGAGCCCAAAGCTCGTATCTTCCCGTCTCCTGATCGGTTCCATTTTTAGACTTAGTGATACTTATCATACCTGTCCTTAAAACTATGGATTGAGGTAGCATTAACTACCTCCTCGCTTAGCGAATTCCAATTATCAACTACTCTTACACTGAAAAAGTATTTCCTTACATCCTGCAAACAAGTTTTCTTCCGAAGCTTCAAACTATGACCTCTAGTTCTAGAGCCAGCCATATCGAAATATCGATCCCTATCCACTCTATCATAACCATGAAGGAATTTAAAGACTGTCACCATATCCCCCCTTACTCTTCTAGCTTCGAGTGATGGCAAGTCTAATTCCCTCAGCCTCTCATCATAACCGAGATTGCGTATTTCTGGCACCAGTTTCGTGGCATGTCTTTGAACTTTTTCAAGCTTAGCTATGTGCTTTTTCAAGTGCGGATTCCAAAAGGGGGCTGCATATTCGAGTTTTGGCCTCACATAGGTTACATAAATATTTCTGAACATTTCCTTGTCCATGTGCCTGAAGGCTACCCTTACATTTGATAAGAATGCATATGCTGCCCTTACTACGCCATTTATATGTATTTCTGGAGACAAATCTGCCAATATGTTTACTCCTAGATCTCTCTCATTTTCTGTCTCCCGAAGCTGTACTCCAGCCACCGAGTAGTCAAGCTTGGGCCTTCTTGCACTTGTACCCATTCTCATTACCTTACATTTTGAGGTATTGAATTTCATTAGCCACTTTTCTGACCACTCATGCAGATTATTTAGATCCTCCTGAAGTTCTCTACCATTGTTCTCGTTTTTTACTTTCTTCACAATCTTTGCATCATCTGCAAACATATTCATGAATGAATTTACAGACTCTGGTAGGTCATTTACATATACAAGGAACAAAAGTGGCCCTAAAACTGAACCCTGTGGAACTCCACTACTAACTCTTCTCCATTCAGACACTGAGTGTCTTACTCTAACCCTCTGTTCCCTTCCTTCTAAGTAAGTTTTTATCCATTCCAAGACATTTCCACCTATTCTAGCCATTGATTGCAGCTTCCTAATAAGTCTCCCATGTGGAACAGTGTCAAACGCTTTCTGGAAGTCTAGGAATATGCAATCTGCCCAACCCTCTCTTTCCTGTAAGATTTGGCTTACCTCATCATAAAATTCTAATAAGTTTGTTACTGTTGATCTTCCTTCTCTGAAGCCATGTTGCCTCACTGACAAAAAGTTGAAGGATTCCAAGTGAAGAGAGATATGTTTCCTTAGTAGTTTCTCCATAAGTTTGCAAACTATGCTGGTCAAGGAAACTGGTCTATAGTTCAGAGCCGTATCCCTCCTTCCCTTTTTGAAGATAGGTATCACATTTGCTTGTTTCCAGCATCTTGGAATCTCCCCCGACTCCAATGACTCCTTAAATATGATACTTAGTGCCACTGATATTGTGTTTGCGCATTTTTTAAGCACATGAGGGGACATGTCATCAGGACCTGTAGCTTTATGAACATCTAAATCCATCAGCGCCTTGCATACCTCTGTGGCTGTAAGGTTGATGTTCTCTAATACCGGCCCTTGAGCTTCTATCACTGCAATCTGAGGGGGTGGGGTATTTTCTACTGTAAATACTGACTGAAACTCCTTGTTCAATTCTTTGCAGATCTCTTCGTCCGTCTCAGTGATGCTTCCATCCGCTCTCTTTAGCCTTAAAACCTGTTCTTTTACCTTCAGTTTTCCTCTGATAAAGCTGTGGAAAAGCTTGGGATTTTCTTTAGCCTTCCTGGTGATGTCCCTCTCATAATCTTTCTCTGCCTCTCTCCTTTTACTTAGGTAGTCATTTCTTGCTCTTTTGTAGGTTTGCCAGGCATTTATGTTTTTTCTCCTCCTATACCTTTTCCAGCATTTGTCTCTCCACTCCTTAGCTCTTTTACACCCATTATCGAACCATTTCTCTCTGGCATGAATTACACCTACTTTGGTGACAGGTATGCAGCAATCTACTATCTTCCCATATTTCTCACAAAAGATGTCATACATTTCTTGTACAGATTTGTTGTAAAATAAGGTTCTCCAGTCAATAACTGCAAAAAGCTCATTCATTTTGATGTAATCTCCTTTCTGATAGTTCCTCCTCATGTCCTCAGTGCCTCTACTCTCAGGAAGAATGTCTTCAATGATATACTCCATCAACAACACACAGTGGTCACTCTTTCCAATTGGTGGTTCATACTCAATATTTTCAATATCCAACACATTATCTGTGAACACCAGATCAAGTAGTGATGGCTCATCCCCACCCCTGGCTCTTGTTGGTTCCATTACATGTTGGTGTAGGAAATTCCCTTGTACGCAATCTAGGAATCTTGCCCCAAAGGAGTCCTCACCACTGTGTGGGTCAAGATTTATCCAATCTATCTCTTTATGATTAAAGTCTCCCATAATCAAAATCCTACATTTTTTCTCCCGCGCCATGTTAACAACTGAGTTTATGACTTCAATCGTACCTATATGACTTTCCTCATAAATTTCAAGCCTATTTTGGTTCCTTGGTGGGTTGTATACAACAGTTATTATAATGCTCTCTGACCCAGTATTTATGCGAGCAACAAGAAATTCCCTGAACTCACTTTCTATAGCCAAGTTTATCTCTTCAGCTTGAATCCTCTCACTTATGAGCAGTGCTATCCCTCCACCAGTCCTCTCAGATCTTTCGACCCTTAGTATTCTGAAGCCCTTAGGAAAAACTGTGACACTGTTTATGTCCTCACTCAACTTAGTCTCTGTAATTGCTACTATATCTGCCTTACTGTTGTGAATCCTATCTTTTAATTCTACTGCCTTACCAGCTAATCCATCAGCATTTGTGTATAACAATCTTAATGAGGCCCCATCCCCTGATCTTCTGTCATTATCTTCTTTATCTCCCCTTTGTCTGGAAGTATTCCGTAACGAAAATTTTTTTTCTCTTCCTCATTTCTTTCATCATTTAACCTTCTTGCCTCTTGCAACAAGTTTTTGATCTTTCCCATCTCTTCCTGTGTTCTGTATCGTCTAATGAACACTTCTTTGCATTCTTGAAGGTCTTTTAGACTTTTTTTTCTCAACAATATTTCCCTACATGTCTCCCCTCTCTCAAAGGTTACTTTTGTTGGTCTCGGCTTTCCTTCCCTGGAATATTTACCTAGTTGGTGTATGTTTACAATATCCTCAGGACCACATACTACTCCAAGCTTTCTTATCAGGTCTACAACCCTAGCTTTATTTTCTTCAAGTCTCCCCTGCCATGTTGGCTCCTGGGATTCACTTATGCCTGAGATTACCACTGTCTTCTCCTTATCAAGTGCCTGTCTGATGAGTGGGTTTGCCCTTTCCATCACAACGTCTTTCATTTTTTCGATTACTGTCTCTTTATAGTCAACTGTTTGTATGTTTTCCAGTGCCACCACCTTTACAGCCTCTTTTACTGCCACATTTCCCTTTAGTGCATCAGCAAAGGACGTTTTCATGGCATCATTTTCCATATTCAGCTCCTGGAACTCTTTTCTGAACTGTTCAATGTTTTCCTTAATCTGAACATTCCAAGCAGCAATCTCGTCTCTCTCAGAAGATAGCAGTGAACTAACATCTAATTCCTTTAGGTTGTCATTTAGCTGTTTGTTTTTATCTTCTTGATTAGAAATTCTAGATTCTAGTTGACTCTTTTCCCCTTCCAGCTTCTTTATTCTTTTTTCTAGTTCCTTTCTCTCCTGCCCTTGTGCTTTATTTGCTTCCTCCAAAGATCTTATTTGTTCTCTGAGTGTTTCATTCTCTTTCATTTCTCCATCCATATTCCGAATTTTATCATCAAGGCTTGTAACCATTTCCTCTAACTTCTTGATTCTCTGTTTAAGTCCTCTGATGACTACCCCTTCTCCCGACCCATGGGTGGGAGAGGTTTGGGACAGAGATGGCTTCATTTTTATGTTCTCCCTCTCACAGAATATAGAAAGAAGACGAGAAAGAGGAAAAAAAAAAGAAAAGAGAAAAACTTCTAATTTACCTTCACACAGAATTTTTATATCTCCATATAAGTGCTATTTCGTGACTCAGTTTGCCTCCTTTCTGGTAACACACATCTTAACTTAAAAACTTGACCATGGTAATTTAAGTATAAAAAGAAAAAGAAAAACAAAAGTCAAACCTGAAGGAAAATTCGAATTTGTGTTCGAGGTGGCACCCACCTGTTTCTGTTATATATTCTTCCTAACTGATAAACTGACTTGCTAACCAAGATATGTTATCACGGGATTTAGACTTTACATTTAACTCAATATATATACAAAATAACAAAATAGCAAACGAGAAAGCTAAAAGAAAAGCAAAAAAGAATGAAGAAAATAGGACTGCTGTACTACTTGGCATAAAAGTAGTATGTATGTATGTATGTATGTATGTATGTATGTATGTATGTATGTATGTATGTATGTATGTATGTATGTATGTATGTATGTATGTATGTATGTATGGATGGATGGATGAATGTGGATAAATTAATGAATATGCATTAATTTGCATAAATTCATCCACACATTTAATGCATATGCACATACATACACCTTGAAATGAGTAAGTGTAACCATTTCCTACCATGAATCGAGAGAGAAAAAAATGAATCCCTATTAAGACGATTTATGACTCAACCATTTTAAGACGAATGAATCAAATGGATTGAACGGGCCAATGGGACGACCTGTGTGGTTGGGCCGTTATCTAAACAAAGGCTGTGGCTCGCAATCAGAATAACAATGATAATGATGATGATGATGATAATTCCGGTGTCTGCGAGAAATGCCAAGAGAATAAATGCAAACAAAAATGACAAGGATAGTAGCAGCGTCATTGACACACTAAAGGCTGAAAGCCATTTCGTCACAAACTATGGGAAGATCATAGGCACAACCATCCTTCGATAGCTTAATAGTGCCCCTATCTGGCTCCAACTCATGAAGTCTCGATATTCAAGTCCCCAGTTCCCCTCGATGCCATACTCCACTACTCGGCTTTAACTCATGAAGTCTCGATATTCGAGTCCACAGCTTCCCACAGCGTCAGACTCCACTACCTGGCTCCAATTCCAGAAGTCTCGATATTCAAGTTCACAGAGTCCCTCGGCGCCAGACTCCACTACCTGGCTCCAATTCCAGAAGTCTCGATATTCAAGTCCACGGTTCCCCCTCGACGCCATACTCCACTACCCAGATACAACTCAAAGAAGTCTCGATTTAAGTACACAGTTTCCCTTGGCGCCAGGCTCCATTTCCCGGTTCCAATTCAAGAAGTCTCGATATTCTAATCCACAGTTCCCCTCGACGCCAGACTCTACCTGGCTCCAATTCCAGAAGTCTCGATATACAAGTCCACAGTTCCCCTCGACGCCATACTCCACTCTTCTTCTTCTTCCTTCGACCTTATTAATCCCACTGAATAGCAGGGTCGGCCGATCGAGTCAACTTCCTCCACTTGTTTCTGTCCCTTGCATCTCCCTCCTCCAATCCAACTTCAACCATATCCCTCCCCACCACGTCCATCCACCTATACTCCACTACCCGACTCCAACTCAAGAAGTCTCGATATTTAAGTATACAGTTTCCCTCGGCGCCAGACTCCACTACTCGGCTCCAAATCCAAAAGTCTCGATATTCCAGTCCACAGTTCCCCTCGACGCCAGACTTCACTACCTGGCTCCAATTCCAGAAGTCTCGATATACAAGTCCACAGTTCCCCTCGACGCCATACTCCACTCTTCTTCTTCTTCCTTCGACCTTATTAATCCCACTGAATAGCAGGGTCGGCCGATCGAGTCAACTTTCTCCACTTGTTTCTGTCCCTTGCATCTCCCTCCTCCAATCCAACTTCAACCATATCCCTCCCCACCACGTCCATCCACCTATACTCCACTACCCGACTCCAGCTCAAGAAGTCTCGATATTTAAGTATGCAGTTTCCCTCGGCGCCAGACTCCACTACCCGGCTCCAAATCCAAAAGTCTCGATATTCTAGTCCACAGTTCCCCTCGACGCCAGACTCCACTACCTGGCTCCAATTCCAGAAGTCTCGATATTCAAGTTCACAGAGTCCCTCGGCGCCAGACTCCACTACCTGGCTCCAATTCCAGAAGTCTCGATATTCAAGTCCACGGTTCCCCCTCAACGCCATACTCCACTACCCAGATACAACTCAAAGAAGTCTCGATTTAAGTACACAGTTTCCCTTGGCGCCAGGCTCCATTTCCCGGTTCCAATTCAAGAAGTCTCGATATTCTAATCCACAGTTCCCCTCGACGCCAGACTCTACCTGGTTCCAATTCCAGAAGTCTCGATATACAAGTCCACAGTTCCCCTCGACGCCATACTCCACTCTTCTTCTTCTTCCTTCGACCTTATTAATCCCACTGAATAGCAGGGTCGGCCGATCGAGTCAACTTCCTCCACTTGTTTCTGTCCCTTGCATCTCCCTCCTCCAATCCAACTTCAACCATATCCCTCCCCACCACGTCCATCCACCTATACTCCACTACCCGACTCCAACTCAAGAAGTCTCGATATTTAAGTATACAGTTTCCCTCGGCGCCAGACTCCACTACTCGGCTCCAAATCCAAAAGTCTCGATATTCCAGTCCACAGTTCCCCTCGACGCCAGACTTCACTACCTGGCTCCAATTCCAGAAGTCTCGATATACAAGTCCACAGTTCCCCTCGACGCCATACTCCACTCTTCTTCTTCTTCCTTCGACCTTATTAATCCCACTGAATAGCAGGGTCGGCCGATCGAGTCAACTTTCTCCACTTGTTTCTGTCCCTTGCATCTCCCTCCTCCAATCCAACTTCAACCATATCCCTCCCCACCACGTCCATCCACCTATACTCCACAACCCGACTCCAGTTCAAGAAGTCTCGATATTTAAGTATACAGTTTCCCTCGGCGCCAGACTCCACTACCCGGCTCCAAATCCAAAAGTCTCGATATTCTAGTCCACAGTTCCCCTCGACGCCAGACTCCACTACCTGGCTCCAATTCCAGAAGTCTCAATATTCAAGTCCACCGTTCCCCTCGACGCCAGACTACTACCCGGTTATCATTCCAGAAGCTTCAACTCCCAGGAGAATTATTCGGTTCCACTCGACACCAGAGACAATAGGGGGAAAAGGATATAGAAATGGAGCCCATAGTATAAATTCACCGAGCTCACGGAGTACTACATAAAACTATCTAAATATAATCCACCATGTTAAAAGGGTGGCCGAGTCAAAGCACACGTATTCACCAAAATCAAACCACCCAATCACTCCTCTTAGATTTTTGGGGATATATGGTTGCAACAATTCCCCCCACACCTTGTTTGGGTCACCCACTGGGTGAATGGGCAAGATTCTTTTGACGTGAGACCCGATAGCCGTAGCTAGATTACACCAAAGCTTTAATTACGGCAAAAGAATAAGCACGAGAACTTTCAAGGAAACAAAATTAATTTTTACAGCCTCACACTGTGTTAGTTAACTCTACCTTCTAAGGGATGTGCGTGTAATAAGGTTACCAAATGGAAGAAGCTGCAGGGCTGCATCATCTATGGGTCCAAATCACCCGTTCCACCTTTCGGTGAAATATCTACAACAACCACCCAAAGGAAGCTACAAATCTATATCACCTACGGGTCCAAAATGACCCGGTCCACCTTTAGGTGGAATATCTACAACAATGACCAAAAGGAAGTAAATTATAAACCTGCATCAATTATGGGTTCAAAATGACCCATACCATCTTACGGTGGAATATTTACAACAATTACCAAAAGGAAGTCAGCTAACATGTCTACAATGCCTACGGGTCCATAATCACCCATTCCACCTTAGGTGGAATATCTACAACAATGACCAAAAAGAAGTCAGCTACAAGTCTACATTGCTTACAGGTCCAAAATGACCCGTGTTACCTTACGGTGGAATATCTTCAACAACAACCCAGTGGAAATAAAGTTGGCAACTAAAAGCTCAGTTCATATTACACCTCAAGCAAGACATGCGAAAACATACGGAAATTTACGTAGAATCGTAAGAAATATTCACTTAAAAACCTTCCATCTAATGGCCGGGCTCACAGAATGTGAACACCGCAAGTAAAGAAACACATCACTAAACATTCATATTAAATGTTCTCAAGAACATTACACTGACAAATCCATTTATTTAATTATTTATTTTTTGCGCACAAAGTCAGTCGCACATTATTTTTTAAATTACTTCTACCAAATAAAGTCTAATCAATATTTTTTTCCCTTAGGAAATTAACATAGCTGCTAAGATTCATGATAATTCAATGAAGACGAGCATATATATATATATATATATATATATATATATATATATATATATATATATATATATATATATCGGTTCTCATTTGCATTCATTCCGTATTTTAACTTTTTGCTCTTTAATGACGATGTTAATTTTTCCTAACCACGGACAAACTCCACGATTTTGTCGAATTAAGAAAAAGAAAAAAAAAAGAACTTTCTTCTGAGAAATAAGACGATGCTATCTAATATCAGCATCCGAGGAGGGCAATAGATTTACAAATCTTTTTCGCGACAACGCGTCGACCTTCAGCCATCCATTATGGACCAAACGCGGAGGAGAAGACAAGCTGACATGGGATTTGGGGGACAGGGAGGGGGAGAAGGAGGAGCATAATTGACAACGATTGAGTATAAGAGACCCATGGGGGGGGAAAGAATAGGTGTGAAATATTGATGAAAATATATTGGAAAGAATTAGAAAGGAAGCCATTCAAAATTCAAGGTTAGAGGTTAAAGATCTCTCATGAAAGGCAAAGGCAAGGAATAGTGAGGGCACTTGATACCGACTATACATCTATCTTTATAGCCGGGGCCCAAGCCCCCTCTCCAATCACACTGACCCAGTGATCTCCAGGAAGACTAAATAATCAGGTAGACCTATAGGAATTCACCGACCCCCCCCTCCATAATTGCCTAATTTAATAGGTTAAGAAATGAGACAGTGAAAGCTAATCCAACACAAGGCCACAATCGAGCCTTAGACCAGTATCTTACCAGCCCCAATTGCTACCACTGCACCACAAGTATAAGGTAAATCCAAGCACCAAATCATTGAAAAATATCGCTTTTTCAGGCAGCATTGCATGGGAATATTACACCTAGAGGTGGTTTAGAGTAGAGGTAAAAATTCTGTACAAAACAATCGAAGTTTTGGCCACTCCACAGAGTATGTACTTCTGGAGTCAATATGGGGTTAAATTGTTAAAATGCCGTGGTCAAATTTAGGGCTAAACCTAACCGTTAGTCTAATCAGATCTAGTCCTTAATTTCTTTTTGCTAGTTCACAAAATACGACCTCATATCTAGGGATGACCACTTACCACCGAAATGAAATTCAGGTATTTTCATTATTTTACACGACTCTGAAACCGGCCCAAGAATGCACATACGCAAGCACACACACACAAATACACACACATACACACACACACACACACACACACACACACACACACACACACACACACACACACCACATATATATATATATATATATATATATATATATATATATATATATATATATATATATATATATATATATATAACCAAGCAAGCACATTACATATGTGAAAACATGAATAATTTTTTACCCCGACCGGGACTCGAACCTAGAACTTATAATTACTAAGTCAAGGCGCTACCAACTACACACCACAGAAGGTATAAAAGGAATCCAACCTTATAGCTTATATCTGCTATACTTAGGGATGAACGCATTCTATCTGAATGCCACTATGTTCATATTACAGATTCCCCAACCTCACTCCTGGCTTCATTTTAGCATTTAATTCAATTCCCAATGACCCGAATGAGATTGGGAATTGAATTAAATGCTAAAATGAAGCCACGAGTGAGGTTGGGGAATCTGTAATATGAACATAGTGGCATTCAGATAGAATGCGTTAATCCCTAAGTATAGCAGATATAAGCTATAAGGTTGAATTCCTTTTATACCTTCTGTGGTGTGTAGTTGGTAGCGCCTTGACTTAGTAATTATAAGTCCTAGGTTCGAGCCCCGGTCGGGGTAAAAAATGATTCATATATATATATATATATATATATATATATATATATATATATATATATATATATATATATATATATATATATATATATATATATATATATATATATATATATATGAATCATTTTTTTTTTACCTCGACCGTGTAGCTGGTAGCGCCTTGACTTAGTAATTATAAGTCCTAGCTTCAAGTCCCGGTCGGGGTAAAAATATGATTTATGTGTTCACATATGTAATGTGTTTAATTGGTTATTGTATAGCCCGAATGATATTGGTAGTTGAAGTAAATGCGAAAATGAAGCCACGAGTGAGGTTAGGGAATCTGTAATATGAACATAGTGGCATTCAGATAGAATGCGTTCCTTCCTAAGTATAGCAGATATAAGTTATAAGGTTGGATTCCTTTTAAACCTTCTGTGGTGTGTA
>JAXCGZ010014813.1:7500-10559 GCA_037179515.1 Halocaridina rubra
GTATTCCTATTTGCCTCTCTTTTGTCCTAGTACCTTTAAATTTATTGTATTTTTTGTAGCATCAATACAAAATTTGCTTAAGTACAAAGACGTCAATCTCTAGTGTAAAGGGGATGGCCAAGTAAAAGCACACATTTATTCACTAAAGAGACCTTAACTTTTCAACTGTGAGTCGCTCAGTGTCAAGACATCATCTTTCCTTTTACAAACGTAATACCAGTTACCTTCCTTCCACTCACATTCTGTTCATAAACACCCACGTTCCAACATCCCCTAGCTAGGATTCTGGTTGGAGTTTTGGCTACCAGCATCCCCTCGTATACTTCGACTCTTCACAGTAGATAAATTTGAAAGGGGGATTCCCTGTCCCCTCGCTCCATCCCTTCATTTAACTATTATGACCCGTAGGGAACACCGAGGTGGTATTTATGTCTCCTACCCAAAAACAAAGAAAGAAGTGAATCCAGAGTAAGAGTAAAAAAGAGTACATAGTATGGGAGACAGATTTTGTAGGCATGATGTTAAACACTCCATTGGCAAAGCAAATTAAAACAGATTGATATACAGTGTGTAGCCGTCTCTCTATTTATATCACATTCACTTTTACAGAATATGCATCTGGTATCTGAAAGATTTAATTTATTGGATTTTCTCCTTCAGGAATTTCCTGGAGAACATTAAGATGATTCATTTGTTTATTGCTGAACAAAATGCTTTTCATTCTGAGTTTATTTTAATTACATACTTCTCGTGCATTATTGTTATTTTCTTTTTTACCATTTTAAAATTTTGTTTCTTAACCCTATATGAAATAAATTATACATGGTTACTATGGCAACCATTTTCCAAATTCCTATTCTCTCTTAATCAGAATCAATGAAAGGGGTGTATAATTAGGTGGTAGTTACTGAGGAAACAAGTGAAGCTTAGTCTTGACCACAGTTTGTTGTGGATGCTGTGCTTTGTTATGTTTCCACAGCTGGACATTCAATGGAAAGTGAAGATAGTATGCGAATTTGTTTAGTTTTCTATAAGGATGAAGAAATATTAGATGCCAAGGATTTTTGTGTGTGAAGTGGTGGGGGAGAAATGAGAAGAGGATGGTCCATGAAGAAAAAGATATATTTTATTTACTTGAGATATATGATAATATGGATAAACAGCTGCCAAAGTTTGTAGTTGGCAAATATATTGGGTTTTCTCCTTCATCGGGATTCGAGATGATTGTCCATTCAATAAGTGATCTCTTAGAAGAAATTTCATCTCTGAAGAATGAAATTACATTATTAAAGGAGAATCGCTAAGAGGAGATTGCTTCACATTATGATGCAAGTATAATGATTGCGAAAGAAGATCTGATGAGCATCAGAGGAAAGGTATGAAAACTTCACCACAAACTGATAGGTAATGAGATTAAAAGAAAAGCATTTTAAAGGAGAGTCTTGATCGATATCCTAAGTAGGTAGAGGTTTATTCAGTTAGCACCCTTCAAGATCAACATGAACTCCTTTTTGAACGTCAAGGTGACAACTTTTTCATGGCTAATAAGCAGCATGTTGCTCTCAATATATTCTAACTACCCCACCTGCCTCGCAAGAGCCTAGCGGAATTCTCCAGCGCTCATTTCAATATCTTGGTGGACCCCCCTTTGCTCCACTGTTAGCTGTGGGTTCAAGTGGCATTGACAGAGAAGGAAAGAAAACCTACAGGAGTGTCTAAGCTTTAAAACTCTCAAACACCACTACTGTCTGCTGCCTAGACTCCAGTTGTTGACATTGATGACTTTTGGCTTCTACAGAATCGAACAAAATGGTCTAAAATGCAAAATTTAATTGGTTGCAGAAAGATGACAGAGAACTTAGCCTTAAAGGGTGCCTAAAGCGTTGCTGATATATGTGTTGGGATCTGTGATTACAAGTTACCTCTGATTCAGTCACCGAATATATTGTAAATGAGCAAAATATCGGAATTGAAAAATGTTAAAGTCTTACTTCAAGGAATCCTAACACCAAATCCATTAACATTACTCTTAAAGTCAATGATAGGTAAAAGCTTCTTATGGCTCATGTTGGCCTGAAAATGTGATAAGTAGTTGGTATCACCTTGGCATAGTCTTAGGTTCGAGTCCTGGTCTAGGGGTAATAATATGATTTATCCTCTCACATATGTTAATGTTTTTTTTTATTATTATTGATGCCTATATAGGCTGGGATTTGAATCAGATGCGAAAACGAAGCCACGAGTAAGTTGAGAGAAACCATAATATGAACAAAAAGGCATTAAGAAAGAATGTTCATTCCTAGCAAAGCAGTTAGCATTTAGGTTGGCACAGTAATTATGTGTCTTAGTTTCGAGGCCCGTTCTAGTGGTAAAAATGTGCTTCGTGTCTTCACATACATTAATGTGTTTATTTGATTATTATTGAGACCAATATAGATTGGGATTTGAATTAAATGCGAAGAAAAATCCACGAGTGAGGTTGGGAGAAACTGTAATATGAACAATAAGGGATTCTGAAAGAATGAGTTCATACCTAAGCAAAGCAGTTAGCTTTGAAACTGGTTTCTTTCTTGACCTTCAGTGGTGTAGTTGGTAGCACCTTGGCACAGGAATTGTGTCTTAGGTTCGAGTCCTGGCCAAGGGCAAAAAAGTGATTCATGCTTTCACATTTGTTAATATGTTTATTTGATTATTATTGATACATTTATAGTTTGCGATTTGAATTGAATGCGACAACGAAACCATGAGTGAAGCTGTGAGAAGCTGTAATATAAACAACAAGGCACTCAGAAAGAATGCGTTCATTCCTAGCATAGAAGCTAGCTTTGAGGTTGCCTTCTTTCTTAGACCTTCAGTGGACAGACAGATATTTGAAGCTCGATACATTGAAAAATTAATAGAAAGCTTGATAAAGATTTAGATGCAAAATAAAGTAGAAAATACAATATATTCTAAGGTATATACGGGTGAACAATATAAATAAAATGCAGTATTCATCTTTACACGGTCAACAAAGCACCACCCACATTTCGTAATTTACCCGATAGTCATAGTTACGT
>JAXCGZ010014814.1:7500-10517 GCA_037179515.1 Halocaridina rubra
TATTTATCGCTATGACAGTGGTAGAGGTGGAGGTGTATGTTTATATGTTAAAAATTATTTGAAGGCCACTGAACTAAATCTTGAAACTGAGAAGCACGAAGGAGTGGAAGATAAATGGATCTCTGTCCAACATAAAAAGTTTCCTTCTATTATCATAGGCTGCGTGTACCGCCACCCCAAAGCCCCGGTAACCTCTTTTAGCTATATTTTGGACGTTTTTAAGGAGATAATTTTAAAAAACAAACCAGTTTTTATATATGGCGATTTTAATGATGATCAACTAAAAAGAGAAAATAAAATGAGTAGACTTATTAAGAATTTAAATCTAGAACAGATTATAAATAAACCAACTAGAATCACTCCCACTTCAGTTTCCCAAATCGATCTAGTAATAACAAACTCCAAGCATATGATAACTAAGTGTGACGTAATGCCAAGCCCTATAGCAGACCACGAGGAAATTGTAACGTCCCTAAATATTCGCAAACCAAAGAGACAACCAATCTTTAAAACATTCAGATGCTTAAGAAATTATTCACAAGAATTACTTTGTAGTTTACTTATGAATGAAGTACATAAATTAAATGAAATTCTATATACCGATAATATAAATATACAAGTAAGAATTTTAACCAGTGTCTTATCATCATGTATAGATCGATGTGCACCACTCGTGACAAGAGAAATATTTCGTCCCCCCGCTCCTTGGATAACAGATGACATAAAAAACATTATGAAAGAAAGAGACAAACTACAAAATGAAGTAAAACTACAAAGAGATAATATCCCTTTAAGAGAAAAGTTTACAGAGCATAAGAAACAAGTAAAATCATTATTAAGTAACAGTAAGAAACAGTATTACAAAAATGAATTTCAAAACGCTAAAGGCAATATCTCTAATACATGGAAAATTGCTAAAACCATGCTTTCCAATAACTGTAATAAAAGTAGTAACATATCAATTATACCCGATGAGGTAGATGTAAGTGCTAAAGCAGAAGAGTTCAATAATTTTTTCGCTGAAGTGGGGAAAAAAACCTTTGAAAAAACAAAAAAAGAAATAATAAATGAAATCAATAATAGTAATGGTGGTAATAATAATGATGATGGTAGTAGTAATAATAATAGAAATGTTGATAATGGTGTAAATAATAATGATGGTGGTAGTAATGGTAATGATGATAGTGATGATGGTAGTAATAATAATAATAATGTTAATCTTGAAGAACATAGTGCATTCAATAGAAGTAATGATGTCTTTAACCCTACTACAGTAGATTGTAATACAGTAATCTTAGTAATAAAAAATCTGAAAGACACTAATGCATATGGATCAGATGGAATTTGTTTTCGTTTTATTAGAGATTCATTATTTGTAATAGCATATTATCTGACGGTAATAATCAATACTTCCATAGTTACCAATATTTACCCAGATTTATGGAAAAATCCCCATGTAATTCCTGGTTTTAAAAATGGAAATCCTGACGACGTCTCTAACTATAGACCAATCTCTTTACTACCAATTTTATCAAAGATACTTGAAAAGATTGTTGCAAATCAGTTAAGTGAGTTTCTTGAAAAAAATAAACTTATTGCAAAAAGTCAACACGGTTTCAGGCCAAAATTATCAACCGAAACTGCCTTATTGAAAATATCAGATGAAATATACAAAAATATAGATAATAAGAAAATATCATTGCTACTACTACTCGATCTTTCTAAAGCTTTTGATAGTGTACACCATACCATCTTATTAGAAAAATGCAAAAAAATGAACATTGATTCAAGCTGGTTCGAGAACTATTTAAAAAACCGCTACCAGTCAGTCAGAATAAAAGATGTAGTTTCAAGTCGCAAGAAGGTATTGTTTGGGGTCCCTCAGGGATCGATCCTAGGACCTATACTTTTTCTAATATATGTAAACGATCTAGTAAAATATTTACCTAACTGTTATGTCATTCAATATGCTGACGATACTCAAATCTTAATTGAAGGAGAAATTAATGATTTAGAAAATATTATTCGTAGAGCAGAAGAAATTTTGTATATGGCTAAACGTTACTTTCAAAAAAATGGTCTGTTACTTAATGAAACTAAAACCCAATCTATTCTTATCGGATCCAGACAATTATTATCAGAAGTTGATGACAATCTTCATATAAATTTTAACGGTAATATCATTAAGCCAATGAACTCGGTAAAGAACCTAGGTGTCTATTTTGACCGTTACATGAATTTTGAAATGCATATAGATGAAATTTATAAAAAAGTAATGGGTACTCTAATATATCTAAATAGGGTAAAAGACTCATTTGAAACATCAACTCGTATAATAATTGTCCAGTCCTTAGCTATGAGTTTAATTAATTACTGTCTCAAAGTTTGGGGATGTACAAATAAGACTCAATTACAAAGAATACAAAAGTTACAAAACTTTGCAGCACGAGTGGCTGTTGGCAATGTAAGAAAATACGAGCACATCTCTCCTGTTTTAAAAGATCTAGAATGGATAAAGATTAGAGATAAATATGTTTTTGATATATGTACCTTTGTTTTTAATATACTAAGAAACAATCTTCCTGATTGCTTGTATAATTTTTCTACAGTAAGCTCAGTTACCGGGTTAACTACCCGTCAAGGGGAAGATTTATTAGTACGAAGGTCTAAAACTGATATTGGCTCAAGAGATATAAACATTCGTGGACCTCATTTATATAATCAGCTTACCAGAGAACTAAAAAATGCTGGTTCAGTGTATTCTTTTAAATATAATCTTAAGAAGTTACTCTTAAAGGAAGATTTTACTTGTAAATTTTAATAGTACACTCATCTTTATGATTTGCTTGTTTTAGTATGTCAATATCGTACACCACAGATGTCTATCTGGAATATATATGCATCTTATTTGAATACCCAATGTACTTTGGAAATAAAGATTTATTATTATTATTATTATTATTACTTAAAAGAGATAATTCTAACTTGAAACTGCTATTAGAAACATCTCCACCTCT